>ONZQ02000010.1:537295-550781 GCA_900312665.1 Cephalotrichum gorgonifer | reverse complement strand
GGAACATTGAGCAGTCAAGACATGCATGATAGTGAAGCTATGCCTATCTAGGGTATTTCCCACATCCCTTCATATATTTCTCCTCTTTAGATTGTTCTTAAATATTAGTAGTGCTGGGCCCCCTCCCCGCACTCGATTGGGTCCCCTCCCCTAGTTCGCGTTCGGCCACCCGTGCACTGACACTGCTTTCTATTATATAGCGGCCCCCGTGGAAGCGTTGAGGTCCTGGTGCTTGGCGGATCGTTGTCTCATAGGACTGGTAGTAACGGCTCATCTACTGTTTAATCGATCTATCCCTTACGCTCCCTGATCGTTAATTATCCTGGTTTTGGGCCTTCTTCTTGTGTCCATACTTATAATTTTAGAGTCCTTCCCGATTCCTTCGGCGACGAGATACTTTGACCAAATAAACCCGGTTGATTGCTAGATAAGGAACAGATTGAAAATATATATATATATCTATAGAAATCACATACTCTAGACTACAAAGGTACCTGTTCGGGCTCCTCTTCGTCACCTGAATTCCTTGGCCTACCAGGCTCAGGACCAATGTCTTTATTGCCGTGTAACCTCATGTTGACAAACATGGCCCACAAGCCCATGTCGTACATGATCCTCAGTGAGCCCGCAAGGACGAACGCAATCCAGAACTTCCCTTTATCGGCCAGGCCTCCAGTAAGGGACGGACCCAACGTCATCGACAGCGTCCGTAGCGCGCTCGTGATCCCCATGACGGCCGTCCGCTCCTCGGGCTTCACTATCGCCGCGATAAATGCTGCCCTTGGCGCCTGGTCCATGTTGTTTAGGCCCATACGGACGTACAGGAGCATAGTAGTAAGCACCAGTCCGCTGGGGAATGGGAATAGAAGGACAGCTGCGGAGGATGGTAGGTGCGTAAATACCATAGTGTTAAGTAGGCCGATTTGATGTGCCAAGGGTCCCGCGAAGACCGTGGAGACCGTGGCTAGGACTAGTGCCGTCGACATGATGTCTCCGAGTGCTGCCTTGGACAGGTCGAATTTGCGGGCGAGGAAGAAATTAGTCAGGGTCTGTGAGACCATTCCATCGGCCAGGGAGTCGATTGTGAGGAGGAACCACAGTTTGTACATGACGGAGCGCGTGGGCGACGAGATCCGAGAGAAACGACTTTTCGGCTTCATTGAGGCGGATGTCTGGTCCGAGTGAATATCTTCCTCGTCTTCGTCAAGCAGGCGCTGTGCTGACTCGCCAGGGCTTTCTTCCGAGTCCGAGATCTCACACTTGCTGCTTAAGGATAGAGCAAGGACCACGTTCAAGCCGCCCATAATGACGTAAATCAAAAAGGTCGCATGGTAGACGCCAACGGTGCTCCACCCCTCGCGTTTGCTCAGCACCTCAAAGAACCTCCCCGCCACCTCGGTGCCCACCGCTGCGCCGAGACTCGAGGCTGTGACATACCAGCTCAAGACATGCGCCCTCGTATCCAGCGTCGTGATATGCGATAGCATCGACTCCTCAATCGCGCGGAAAGGCCCGAAGTCGCCGCCTCCAGCACTGACGACGCCCACAGTCGCCGCGATGAGCAGTATCCAGAAGTTCTCAAATGTGTAAAACACGGCACCCGAAATGGCCATAAGCATCCCGCCCGCCAAGATAACCCGGCGGCGGCCGAGCCCATCGGCCATTAGGGTGACTAACACGCCGAGCACAACATCGCCTAGAAGGGTCAGGCTCATGAACAGGCCGATCCGGAAATCGGAGAAGCCAAGCTCGGCGAAGAAGAGGGCGATTATGAGGGAGACGGCACCGAAGGCGAACATGCGGCACGTGCGGCATATAATAATAAGCCAGGCATCTCGGCCGGTATTATACAGGGACGCGAGTCCCGATATCTTGTACAGCCAGCTGAGTGAGGGTAGCCGATTGAGTAAATTGGCCATATCGTGAATGTCTGGCGGGGGTTGGTGATGAGTTGTCGGAAGAAAATCCGCTGCCTTTGCCTCCGTGTGAGTCAAGGCTCCGAAAACGTGCCCGAAAAGCTAGTTACAAGAGGATGGGTGGCGGTGTGGGAAAATTCGGGTGTATCGGCACCAAGCCAAGTTTGGATACCAGGCAGGATCCGGCCGACTACCGAAGAACTCGCCCAATGACGCCTTTGGACGCAACAATTACGACCTATCGAGTTGCTCGGAGTAAGGAGGAGACCGAGAGCTCCTATGTTGGTTACGAATAACCTATACTCCCAGCAACAGAATCAATCGTCTTCCCCTTAATAAGGGCATGTGTTAAATTGTTTGAACGAATTTATTTAAAACCAATTATTATCTTACTGCCTAGATCTATTCGCCTGCCAAGGGCCCTTTTGGGCCAAAAGAATACACTTCGCAATATCGTTTCTCAGGTGCATTTGGCGTCTATATCTGGGGCTCTCACTCCAGTGTTAATACGGTTAATTGAAGCGTGTGGGAACAAAAGCACCGGCTTGGGAAACTCTAATTTGCTCCCCGCAGGCAGTTCCCGTCGACAATAGCTATATAGTATCAGTATCGGATTAACACTGTCAGGTCCGTGATCGGATGGTGCCCAGGATAGTGCAAATAGCCACCACCTGGCACTAGGCCATCTTACACGGAGTTACATGGAGGCCACCGCTGAATACACCACAGCAAACGGCGCGGCATACGAGAACTACGGAGACGAGACCTTCATGCTATCAAGAGGAGGAGAACTTTTATAATTGACACCGTTTCGGATATATGGCCAAGATGTCAGTTCTATGGCGTTTCTGCATCTAAATCGCGCTGACCCAGGACCCGTTCTGCGTCCCGCAGCCTCCACATCCCGCCTCCTCGCCAACCTGTCAAGGCCGCCGGCCCGGATTATAAGGAGGGCATACAGATTATAGAAGACTGTCTATGTGAGGAGGGTAAGAACAACATTACGTATCGTTAGGGGAACCAGCCAATTTGATATCGCGAGTAAAGTTAGTGTCATGGTAGGAAATTTACCTATCCATTGGCGCTCGTGCAAGGCAGGAAGAAGACGTGGTGATAGTCTCACCGTTTACCGTTTCCCCTCCTGCAGGATCTTGGATCATTAAACAAATAGAATTCGGTAGAACCCTGGATCTTTACATGTATTTGTAATACAGATGAACTAGATCCGCTCCACTCCCTGGTGTGGGTTGACCAACTCCACATGGCTCCACTGGAACACCCACATAGCACATAATTCGGCCAGAGCGCCATTCAGGTCTACATATGGAATATAGACATCCCTCTACGTAACCTTCAAGCTGGTAGGGGCATTGCCCCTTGCTCTAGTCTCTACGAATACACTACCTTCTTAAACAAACTTACAGGAAAGCCAAGTATGCCGGCTACCGTTTTAGCCTATCAGAAAGGGCATGAGGCTTTTGAGGGCGGTATGAAGTTGGACTGAAGGTTGAAGGTGCATACCTATTACTCCTCCCCCAAACGGCGAGCAGCTACTCTGTAATACTCCGACTTTCCCGACATCCAACGAAACACACTTGACCCACCTGCTGCAGAGAGTGGAGTTCGTCCCGCAATATACCCCTTTCGCAGGTATTCTAGCGCGCTTAATAATACCGAGAAATGGTCGTTGTCGGCGTTCTTGACATTAGCATCCGGACTTAACTACCGGAGCCACGTGTAGAAGAAGCCTAAACTCCGGGTCATCGGTGAAGCCGGTCTTGAGATTTTGGTGGTCTCCACATCAGGACTGGTGGCAAGCCCAGCTGCGTCATGACAACATAGACCTTGAGCCCTACTAGTGCAACATGCAACATTAGCGTCCGTGCCATGTGGACTCATGCCGGAGCTTCCCCTATCAGCACCTTCTTTCAACTACGGTATTTGTAAGTAAACCTGAAGCTAGTCCACTAGCTTCTCGTAGTTTTATCTTTTCACTCGAAAGTGCCGAGGTCAGTCAAGAGTGTCTATCTTAGTTTACGCGTATGAGAAATTCTTTTGTAGCTATGGCAACCTCGCCACTAATGGAGGCGTTCTGCTTCGTGTGGATCTCTGGCAGGGTAACCCGCTATCCGTGGCGGATCCTCCGGGGCCGGTTTTCGTCGGTGGTGTTTATAAAGGGAAGATTCCATCGATCGCTCCAAACTATAGCCCGCTCTGCTAAGCTTCATCCGCACGACACATAAAGCACCACGACAAGCCCAATACAGCAACTAGTCATCTACTTACACAAGCCGGATAATCGACACCATGGCTACAGACTATAAGTTCCAGGGGTGGTTGGGTTACTCCCCAGAGTCTGTCAAGGGACAGATGAAGTGGGACAACTTCGAGCCGAAGAAGTGGACCGAGAACGACGTTGATATCAAGATCACACACAGTGGAATCTGCGGCTCGGATCTCCACACTCTGGCGTCGGGCTGGGGCGAGACCAAATATCGTAAGTAACCAACACCAGCTCCTTCATCTCCACACCTACTTCCAGAGCTAACCTACCTAACCTCCAATAGCATGCTGCGTCGGCCACGAGATCGTCGGAATAGTAGTCCGGGCAGGAAAGAACGTGAAGGGCATCCAGGTCGGTGACCGTGTCGGGGTTGGCGCGCAGGCCAGGAGCTGCTTGCTACCGAGCTGCCTGGACTGCTCGACAGGACGCGAGAACTACTGCCAAAGCGGCCGCGTCGACACGTACAACGCTGTCTATCCCGATGGCGAGGGGAACTCGTACGGCGGCTACTCTGACTACAACCGCACGGACTACCGCTTCGTTGTCAAAATCCCCGACGGCATCCCGTCGGAGTATGCGGCGCCTATGCTGTGTGCTGGCGTCACGATGTACGCGCCCCTGCGGAACAACGGCTGCGGGCCGGGAAAGACTGTCGGGATCGTGGGCGTCGGTGGCCTGGGACATTTCGGTGTGCTATTCGCGAAGGCCATGGGTGCTGATAAGGTCATCGGGATATCCCGAAAGGCATCGAAGAGGGACGAGGTTCTTGCTCTCGGGGCAGACAAGTACGTCGCCACGGATGACGACCAGGATTGGATAAAGGAGAACCAGCGATCTATCGACCTGATCATAAGCACGGTATCGAGCGAGAAGATGCCTCTATCCGGCTACCTATCTCTTCTCAAGGTCGGGGGCGACCTGATTCAGGTTGGGTATGTTGTCCTCTCCTCTCTCCATAAACTCTTCTTCCTTAATTGTTATGGCGATACTAACAGTTATGATTTCAGCGCGCCTGATGGGGGGAATCTGCCTCCAGTGAACGCATTCACGCTCATTGCATCCCGCATCAAGATCGGTGGCAGCTTAATCGGGTCCCCCGGTGACATCAGGGAGATGTTGCAGCTCGCTGCTGATAAGAAGATCAAGCCCTGGGTAGAGACGAGGCCACTTAGTGATGCCAACCAAGCAGTTGTGGATATGGAGGCAGGAAAGGCTCGGTATCGATATGTACTGGTCAACGGGAAGCACGCGGGGGCATCGAAGATCTGATAGGTCTTTAAGTGACCCTCAGAGATCCAGGTCGTCGGTAGAGACGAACTAGACGAGTATTTCATGACATAGACTATAGAATAAGCTCAACTTCCGAGTTACAGACGTGTAAATACTCTCAACGTGACCTAATGTTCCAAGAGAATGGCTTAGGCGCCCATGACAGCATCTGCTTTCCACCATTCTCTCCTATGGCCTTGTGAAAATGTCTCATACTATCAACATCTCCCAGCGGTGCCCCAGGCCAAAAGAGACCAGAGCATTATCCGCGGGCAGAGGAGGACGAACTTGTAGCTCAGAAGCCGCTTATCTCTGAAACATACTAAAGAGTTATCCCTCCGACCTTTTTTCGCCGAACGTTAAGTGCGGCTGACCCTGTCTGACTGACGGGGCATCCATCACCCCAATATTCTTCCAGAGTGATTTACCTGTCTTTAATGGCGCATATACTTATGTGTTTTCTACCAAGGCTTTTAGTACCTCTCTCATTTCAGCCCAAGCAGCCATTCGAATTTGATTTTCTGTCTAGAGTCTGGCAAGATTCAGTTATTCTAGTACAACATCCACAAGCAAAGCGCTGGCCCGCGTCCCTCCGCGTCGCGAGGCTAACCCCTAGGAGCATGATATGATGCTATGAATGCGGAGAAAACTACGAACGATGAAGGAGCAAGCCAGAGAGTTAAGCGCGAGAGAATTGAATAGCCACGCCGCCTGCCTCCCCGGAATAAACCCACACTTTCCTGTGCGAATCCTCCTCCCATCACGTGTTCTGTCTTTCCCAACTCCGACTCTTCTATACCTAGATTATCTTCTCAATACTTCAGACTAAAACTCCACGTCTAGCCACCATGTCGACTCCGGCCTCGATTCCTCTACTTCCTGATACAACCACCCTCGACGAAGAATTGCCGTCGTCTGCGTCAGATATATCTGAATATATTGATCTCCAGGACCAAGCCACCCGTCTCCTGATGGAACTCCGCCCAGAGCCCAACCCTGACAACAAGAGGGGAGTTTTGGAATAATTTGTCCAGTATCTTCCCATGGCGGGCAGGATTACCTTGATGAGAGAAATCGTGTCTTTCCGAGGGAACCGCGCCAAATCTCGGGCGCTTGCCGACTTCTTGACCGACGCGATACTCAAGCCGGGTACGTTTCTTCTGTCAATAGCAGGATGGGCGTAGCTAATTTGTTTTCTCCCTTATTCCCGAAAGTGCAACTCGGTCGTTCTCCTCCACATATCTCTCCCTCCCCGACGCCCGGAGCCGAACGCGACATTGAATCATTGGCTGCTATGATCGACTCGTCTTCGAGGCATGCGCAGCACACGCTAAAGGAGCTGTGCTTACAAAGGGACGGCTGCTGCTGCGTTTTAACCGGCAACGTGGATGTAGGCGAGCTTGAAAATGGCCGCGTGCAACAGGATGGCCGGATTCCTGCTGCTACAACCGAAGACTGGCGGTTATTTCTTTTTCAACGCAGCGTATCGGCCCATCGCCTACCCGAACCTCCCGGTCGTGAATGCTGGCACGCGAGAGAACCCGTGCTACCTGCCTCCCGAAGTTTGCAGCGTAGTTCCCGGACAGAACGCCATGACAAAACTGAGCCCGTGGCAGACGCAGAACATGATCAAATTTGCAGTTAGAAAGCCCTGGATGGATGCCGAATCCATCCTGGGAGAGGGGCTGGATACTTCCGGATTGACCGCCAGTACAAACCCTCATTTGGTACGTGGCCGAGGAGTCTCTGCACCCTTGGGATATTTTTAATGCTTCAAGATCACTGAAATTACGTATATAGAGCCAGTTCGGGATCTCCGTAGCCAAAAGTTTGCTCAAAGTCTCAGGGCGCGTACTCCCCGGGCCTAACGTCCTGTATCACGGGTACACCTCTTTGCAGGCCGCCCGGAACAAGGGCAGTTCTTCGTCGAGGACCTTCTGATACTGACCCTCCGACACACCATCTCGGTACACCAGGATATTCTCGGGCAGGACCTTGTGCCCTCTAAGCTCTTTCCATAGCCGCAGTCTCGATTTGAGCATATCCTTCATGTCCGATACCATCTCTTGTAGAGCCTCGGATTGGATTCGGAGCACGCCTGGCCACTGAGAGACATACCTGTCAATACTGGCAACCATCCCAGCTATGCTAGGTGCCGTGCGGCTCGATCCGGGCGAGGGGTGCGTGACATCAACCCCGACAACCATCGTCTTATCCTCATTAATGATACCAAGTCTGGTGCTGTCAACGAGCTGATTCCGTCCGCTGAGCTTGAGGTTGAGCTTCAGAGCGACGTTGTTGAAGTACTGATCTTGGCCCCTCTCCTTCGCCAGCTTTTCCGCCACGACGCATATGGTGTGGATACCAAACTTCGTGTCTCCGCAGGTCTTGATGGGATGGTACAGCTGAGAATTGCTGGTGGGTAGGATGATTAGAAGGAGGTCGAGGCTTCCAGCCGCGCCCTTTAGCATAGCCTCGAGTCTAGGGTCATCCGGATTATCCGTGGTGAGTCTTTTTCCGGCGAGGGGTTGTCCCACTGTGATGCTGCACCGCTTCAAGACGTCGGCGAACTTCAAGATCACGCCAATGGGGTCCACAAAATCGTACGCGTGCGGCGAACTCGGGTGCGAGACAGTGAGGTATGACCACTTCTTCAAGGCGCCTGCTGCGTTGAACTTCACCTCTGTCATGTTCCAGCCTCCGGCGCGGACTGGGACTTTGGATCCCCCAGTCGATCAGAAGGCCGGGCTCCCACGAATAACGATCATTGTCGTCGGTAAGCGTCATCACACACGCTTTTATCCCACTACCACGGAAGACGCAGATCGAGGCTCTAACGCACCGGCCGGAACCGTCGTCGACCGCGGCATCACGGAGGCTTCGACCTCGGACTTCTTCCTCCAGCCTCACACGGCGATCCAGGGGACCGCGAGGCCGGCGCACTACATTGTCATCTTGGACGAAATATTCCGCCACCGGTACAAGAAGGGCGTCCCCCTGCCCCCGGGTCACCGAAACATCTCCGACGTAGTAGAGAGCCTGTGCCAGGCGCTCTGCTACACGTACGGCCGGGCGACGAAGGCCGTGAGCATCTGCGCGCCCGTGTATTATGCGGATATCCTCTGCGAGCGTGGGAGGCTGTATCTGAAGGACGAGTTCGATGCCACGCCGGAACCTTCTACGGCTGGATCGGTTGCTGGAGGCGCCGGACAAGGGCGGGTGATTGGGAGCGGGGCCGTGGAGGCTCACCCAAAACTGAGGAATAGCATGTTTTATATCTGAGGGCGGCACTTGAGCTGCCGCTCATCGTCCTGAGTTAAGATTGGGTTCCAGTCTAGTTGTAGTTTTCGGTACCAATGCCGTATTTTCTTGTCCTCTCCGGAGCGCGACTTTGAGATTGCCGACGTTGAAATTCGCCGTAGAACCGAATGCGGATGTGCTCTCCTTAATACATGTGCCGCCATACTTGTCTCTAGGTGAGAGTTCTGTTCAGCAATCTGAGACGATTTGCTTTCTTCCTTCTCTCCAAGACGAGTTACCTTGGTCCTCGCTCCTTCGGCTCACTAGGAATTGGACTGGTTTCGAGTTGTTGAAGTTTGGGACCACCATGTCCAGTCCCAGCGTCTTCAAATTCTCTCTCGCAAGGCAAAAGTCCCCCATTAACCCCACACCACGCTTCATAGCACGGCGACTTCCAGAAGCTCACCCTCACGTGGCAAGTCCCAGAGGATTATGGTAGCATCTCATGCGCCACCATCTCAGGGATGATTTCCTGGCTGAAGACAGGATCACCAGCCACATCAACACCTCGCGTGGCGGTGCAATGCGGGGTGCTTCCGTAAGCAATGACAACATCCACACCTCGAACCGGCAGACTCGGAAAGCTAAATTGGTGGAGAGCTCTCTCGCAAAGAGTGTGGGGGGAATACGACGAACGCGAACTCGGAGCCACCAAGGACCAATGCGAAGCCGCCGTGGAACATACGCACATCGCTTTCCTCGTTTAATGCCACTCCCCGACCCACAATTCAGAACATCACGTCACCATTGCTCGACAACCTGACCAGCGAATACGCGTATTTGTTGGCACTCCGTCCAGATATAGCTATATATATCTGTGGCACCCCCGCTCTAGCACGCTCAATAGGCCACAAGCTTGCTCCCATTACTGGAAATCGAAAAGCTGCCTGTCTCTCAAGATGAAGTCCCTACTTAATCTATCCTTCCTCGCGCTCGCGTTGGCCGCCAGCGTCCGCGCTATCCAGCCCGACGAGCTTGCCCAGCGCGGCAGCGACGTTGTCGAAGATGTCCTCGCCCCCATCAAGGACGGCGCTTTCAACTTCGACGATGCTCTCGAGGACACGCCCGTCGACAGGCTCACCGAGAGCTTGGACGCCATCAATCTCCTCGATGATGACCACCCAGAGCCAACCCTCACCATCTACCAGCTCATCTCCGAACATCCCCACACCACCAAGTTCGCCTATCACCTTTCCCAGCACGACGACCTCGTCGAGATCCTGAACAATACCGAAGGCCGCAATACCCTATTTGTGCCGGCCGACGAGGCCTTCGATCACCTCCCCTTCAAGGAGCATCCTCCGGAGGAGTGGATAAGGAGCGCTTTGGAGTACCACATCGCCACGCACGTGTACACCGCCCACGACCTCATCAGGACCAATACGATGCCGACCGTCTTGAAGGAGGAGTGGCTCGGCGGTAAGCCGCAGCGTCTCCGCGCTAGCCTTACCCTCGGAGGTCTTCACATCAACTTCCTCAGCAAGGTCATTGTACCGAACACCGTAAGCATCCTCGCAAACCACCCCCAACCCTTCCCCGTCCCCCGCACCAAGCTAACCACCTCGCAGAGGGCCACCAACGGTATCATCCACACGATCAACAGGGTCGCCTTCCCGCCTACTATGGTCGGCCGCGAGCTCTCCCTCCTTCCCAACCACTTCTCCACCCTTCTCCTCGCCTACGAAAAGACCGACTTCGTGAAGTTCATACATGGCGTCAAGATGGAAGGCAGCACCGTCTTCGCGCCCACGAACCAGGCCTTCGCGAAGCTCGGACCGCGGGCGAACGCGTTCTTGTTTAACTCTGACAAGGGAAAGGTCATACTAAAGGCACTGTTGAAGTACCAGATCGTGGCCAACGTGACGCTGTATAGCGATGCGCGCTACGGTTCCACGGGCGAGGTCCCGATCCCCGAGAGCGGGAAGCACTACCACTACGACCTAAAGACGCTGCTTCAGGAGAAGCACGTTTCTGTGGACGTGAATTACTTCGGGCCGTTTGTCAAGATCAAGGTGAATGGTCAGACGCCGGTTGTCGCCCGGGACGTTGTGGCCAAGAACGGAGTCATCCAGGTTGTCGGTAGGGTCCCGCTTCCTCCGCACAAGCACCATGATGGAGAGAATGAGAGCGAGGACGAAGAGATTTCGGTTGATGATCTCGTTGAGAGGCTGTCGGATTATATTGACGAAGAGGATCTGAGGTACGATGGGGAGTTGTAAGTCTATCTAGTCAAGACGCCAGTCATGGGTAAACTAGGCCTGGTTGGAAGGCCCTTGCACTAGTCGGAAATCGTCACACACATAACCATCGAAAGAGAACATACAAGCACTGCGTTTAGCGTCTATCTTTAGATACGGAGTCGTTCGACTTCACTGGTATGAAAGGGCATCCATGTGGATACCTTTCGCGGGAAGATGAGAACCCGTGTTTCCGTGGGTAGGATAGAGAACTCTAACCAAACCGGCCATCGGACAGTCAACCCCTTTTGGAGGACAAACAACAACGGAAGGAAGCCATTGTTAGTCTGATTTGCGCTGCCACCCGTGAAGGGAGTGTCCTCCGCACTAGTTTAGTGCTGCGTCTCGAATCCTTCCATCTCAACCTCGCTGTGGAGTCGGCCGCCACACTAAAGGATGGCTGGCTAGTTCGGAGCAGCAGTACAGTCCGCAACATTGAACCTAATAATACCACCCGCTCACTCTCTCTCCTTTGCCTTTCCCGGGGCGCCCCGAAACCCGCCTTGACTCTATATTAGCTAAGATGTCCAGATTATGCCTTGTGTCATCATCTCTACTTTAAAATTAAAATTTACGAAGACGTTAAAACTTTAATGGGGATTAAAGGTCGAGGATCTGTCAAGGGCGCGATTCCCACCTCCCTGCACCTGTTAAGCATTTCTTATTGGCCGAGAAGGCGTGGAAGACGTGTGGGTTTGTTGCCCGATGTCAGGGGGTGTCTTGGCAAAAGATTATCTTGCCAAGAGATTATCTTGGCAAATATGCCATTATTGAGTCTTGGCAGCACCTTGACCCCAGCACCGGGCGACTTTTCGAAACACTGCATCGGTTTCGCCTTCCATTCTTGCACTATAAATTCTCGATGCTCACAAGCTTAACCCCGGACTCGATTCAAAGCAGCGCTTCCACCTGCCATCACACCTGCCAAACTACGGGAGGGATCGCGATGAAACGCGGCTCGCCCTGCCAGACTTTTCTTCCCTCGTCCCTGGTGTTCTCTGTCGCCGGAATCGCCAAGGATCGCTGGATGGGCAGATCAGCGCGAAATCAATGCCCTCAAGGGTAGCAGCATGGGATGCGGGAGGGCGAGCATCACAGCCGGCAACATTCACCAAAAGGAAAAAAAACGAGATAATGAAAGTTTCATCACTGACACTGAGGAAAATTTTCTGTCTGGCAACTAACGCGCTCACCGAAAAGAAAGTCCAAAAAAGGAAAATGACCATGTGCCCTACGGGGTAGCTCATGACTGTCGCTGGTTTCAGCCAGCATTAAACTTAAGCATATACGCCCTTAAACTACAGACTACGAGATGGTAAAATAAAAAAAACTAAACAATGGTCTAAAAATAGGCTCCCTAAGGGACTGTTTCACTCCCCAGCCCAAGGTCTTGGCAACCCCCTGGCACCGATCAGCGAACCCCCGTAATCGATGCACGGTTGTAGGTGCGAGGACAAGGTCCGGGCTAGCAATCGCACCTTTGCTACGGAAGGTGGTGTCGCTCTCTCCACATGAGACGACCCCCTCTCCCTTAGAAACAGCCCTAGTACCTAACTCCGGCATTCGGGGGACACTGGGAATAGGAACGGGCCTGGAGGCCATTTCCCCTGACGCCCGGCGACTCACAGGCAAGGGGCAAACATGTCGCCCTTCATCTTGAAGCCCGTGCTCCCGGCCGCTTTGGGTGATCGTGGATATCTAGCCAAGGTGTATAAGTATGGCCAAGCGCCTCCACTGATCAACATCTCTTTCATCTCATCTTCCAGCATCAACAGCAAGATCTCACCACCCTTTTTTCCTTACTTTCCGTTTCATCTATTCTCTTCTTGAAGCTGCGCTTCCCCATTTTCTGTGCTTTCACCTTATTTCATTTGCATTCTCTCGAAACCGACATTTCTTCGATTATCTCTTTATCACCAATACCTCGATCCATTTTTTTCACCATGAAGCTCCTTAACGCCACCGTCTTCCTCACCCAGCTCCTCGCTGTCTCGGTCATCGCCATGCCCCACAAGAACAAGGGCGACAATGCCGAGAATGGCGTCGCCGCTGGTGGCGACGCCGCGAGCGCCGGAGCCGGGAGGGCGCGCGGCGGCGCGGGTGGTGCAGGAGCCGGGAAAGGTGGCGCTGCCGGCAACGATACCGCCGCTGGCGGTGATGCCGCGGCTGGAGGAGAGGAGGAGGAGGAGGAGGCCGGGCTCGTCCTGGAGGGAGTATTCGACACTGCGATTGACCTGGGCGGCGGCGACATCCTGACTGATATCAACTACCCCCCCGGCGTAAACGGCGCCCTCGAGATCGAGTTCCAGAACGCCGACGCCAGGGTATTGACCGTCTCCGAGAACGCGAACCCCGGAACCGCACCTGCCGGCTTCGACTTCCTCGAGCCCGTATCCTATATTGTGAAGCTCGATGGTGGAGTCGAGGGCCTGACCCTCCAGAAGGTGGACTACAAGCAGACTGCTGGTAGTAAGTAGCGG
>ONZQ02000010.1:467709-537275 GCA_900312665.1 Cephalotrichum gorgonifer | reverse complement strand
GGTAGTAAGTAGCCCGACCCCCCCCCCCCCCCCGTTTTTTTTTTTCCCCACACTGCATGGCTGCCCCCCGGGTCCCCTACCGGTTTATATGCTAACGTATTCCCCCAAAAGACGCTCTAGACATCAGCAAGGGTGTCCTCGGCAAGCTCTGCAACGACACCAACACGTTCATGGTTGGCGCTGCCGTCGGCGAGACCGAGTTCGAGGCGGAAGAGTTGGAGATCGCGACCATCGTTACCGACCTCAACGGCGAGTTCGCCTTCTTCGTCCCCAGCGCCGGCGCCGCTGCCGGAGGAGAAGCCGGCGCCGGAGGAGAGGCCGGTGGCGCTGCCGGAGGAAAGGCCGGGGCCAACACCGAGCTCAGCGCAATCTCAGAACAGCTGTCCCAGCTCATCAGCCTGCTTACTGGTGGCAGGCAATAGGTGGCGGGGTAATTCATGGGGGTCACCCCACGGGGAGAGCTTGTGGTGTGCGGGCTCTTTCTTTTTCAATGAACATCACGGGCAAGTGTAGTCGTCCCTCACTAGATAGATGGACTTTAGCGGGCCAACGGTCGAGGGGGCACAGAAGCGACCTATACGCGCCCATGCTAGCCGGCCTTGTTTGTCGAGTGTTTAGGGGTCAAGCTTGGTAGGATAGAGGTTTTTGGTAAATTGATATCGTTGCACTGTCTGTTTGTTCTCCAACCTGACTCTGGTTCACACTTTGAAGTGCATAATGAAGTCTTCACTTGTTCGTTATTGTCTGGAGTGTTAGGCCGCTCTTTTCGATAGTGAGCCAAGCAAGCTTGACAAAATAGAACGCAACTTTATAGTCGCCAAGGTTGTTAATGAGCATAGCAGCAACTAATAAATATCGTGCTTGCGCTTTTGGGCGCTGAGTCAACGGCCGTCCTGGGATTAGGTCAGTCCGGTATCCAGATCAAGATAATTCTCCGACTGAGGTATGATTTTGAAACCAAGATCATATTATAATCTCGGATCTTGGAGGTTGGAATGCGACATATGTCCGCGAGATGCCACATGATCCGGACTTTTACAATTGGCTCGCTTGGGTCTGTATTCGAGATTCCCGAAAGAGTTTCCTTTTATGAAAATGAACCCGGAATTGTAATCGGGCCCCCGTGATGGACCGAGGCAGGTTTTGCCTAAAGTGGGCTAGATTATCGTAAACGATCTTCCACGAATCTGCAATCGCCCTTTATTTGCGATATTATTACTCCAAAAGTGGACATATATTCGGCTGCGGTACTGCTTAGCAGCCAAGCATTGAGGGTATATATCGTGGGGTGCTCGCCTTCATTCGTGTAATTTAACGTAGCCTCTTCCTTGCATTCATCTATCATCCAGCTAGCTCTTGCCTTGCGATTCATACCTCTCGGCCAACATGCGTCTATCACTTCTACCCATCGTATTGGCGTGTGCGTCATACGCCTCCGCAACCATCACCTACCGCGTCCAGAAAAACCCAAACCCCACTGCAGACGAAGCCGACGCATACGCTCGCATCGAAAATGCAATGCGGCTGGCCACGGCACGATACAACAGCCGATCCACCCGACCCAACAAGGCCATCACGGCGCAGTACGTCCCCAGCGTCCAGACGGCGGACGGGAACTTCAACGGCAACATTCGATTCGGCTCGAACCGGTCATACATGAACGAGCGGACCGCGCTCCATGAAATCTCCCATACTCTGGGGATCGGCCAGACCCAGGCCTTCAACTCGCGGTGCTCGGCAAACAACTGGCCCCAGGCGACGGCGCTGCTGCGGTCGTGGGACGGACAGAGCGCGAAGATTAACTGCGGGGGCGGGCATATTTGGCCATATGGGCTTAACTATGACGATGAGATGAGCGAGACGAATGCGAACAGGCATTGCCAGCTGATAGACGCGATGCTGGCAGACGGACTTGCCGGCTGAAGTTTTAGTTACAGTCATGTTCGTTTCTCTCCTATGGAGGTGGTTACTTGGTTCGCCTTGAACTGTCCGGACCCAAGCTAGGTATGGATTTGGGGAGACGTGGGATAAGGTACCATCCCCCCCGCCCCCCCATTTTGAACATGCAGGGAGTGTTGATAGACGTATGCTAGAACCTCGGTATTAATGTGACCATCAATTGCCACTCTGGTATCGATTTAATGGAGGAGGCTGCATCGAGGGCCAATGTGGCGGTGAGCGGACAGCGTTGATCAAGGTAGCAGCGGTCTTTCATGCACGAGTACTCTATTGGCTGGCTCTCGGTCACGAAGATGGAAATCTTCGGAAAGACGTTTTTCCTCGCCAGTACATGTACAAACCCTGGTCACATTATTCGAGAGGAAGGTGAATAACTGAGGGACTCGGGTGCATATGATATGCGGAGGGTGCGAGAGTATACTCGTATAAATTGTCCAAGGTGAAGAACGGCTTGGATAATAGTTGCACATGCACGAATACTCGTACGAGAATTATCCGCAAATCAGGCGAGCTACGGCGGGGCGTGATAATGGCTACTTCTTAGCTAGCTGCCAGGGGAAATGGGGCTGCAAATTTCGCAGATTGCTATCGAGACAGGGTAGCTACTTGAGTTGACGAATGTAATCTTGGGTTTGGCGAAATATTTCGGGGTAGTTATCTATCATCTTGCATGTACTTGGAGACCATGTCGAGAGAGCAACTTGGTGGTATCTCTCGCCTTGCTTGCTGCCTTGTTGCTGCATGCTGGCAGAATTTGGGAGGTGCGTGGCCATGCATGCATGGCATGACGTGTCTGGAACCTCTTGGCTCTGAGGTTGGGTTGGGCAGCTGCGACACACACTTGTATTACTGCACTTTTACACTTGTACAACTCTGAGCACAAAAGCACTCATATCCTGCAGCTATCACGTGTGTCTGTTGGGCAGCAGCAGGGGACATGCGATACTTTCAAGGGCACCTAATCTGAATACCCAACATCCAAGACAAAGCACACTCGCGAGAACGAGTACTCATCCGTACAAGCATGTCATGGACCTGGCCTCGCCTGCCTGGGGGGGGCCATGTTCTGCTTGACGCCAACTCACCCTTGGCGCCTGTAGCTGGCCACTCAGTGGAGCAAAGAATTTCACGAGGTGGGGCCACCGTTCAGGGCACCCTGGCGCCACCGCCGATGGCCCACCAAAAAGGTCTGCCATTTCATTTTATCACCCGGTTAACTGGCTGGCCTAGCTTTAGGCCCCATCAATGGTCATGCAGGACAAAGCTATGAAAATTGAAAACCCCCCCAAATCGGCCAATAACCTGTGCATTCCCCCTCTTCCTCTTCCTCTCCGTTCCCATCGTCCTGCATTCCCCCAATTCTTCACCCAATCCCCATCGTCAGGATTGTCTTCCTGCATTGCCTGATACCCATACCCTTACCTAGACCCCTCCGAGCAGCTACGAGGAGCTAGACGCAGAATCGTCTCTCAGCTCCGTCTCGGTCACATCTTCACCGACATATAATACCGCTCTCTACTCGTTCGCCCTTGGCACCACCACATCTGCAATGGGCAACGTCGTTTCCGTCCTCGCACCACGCGGGGCCACGAGCCATCCCTCAGAGTCCCAGCACGAGCTCGAGACCAAGCTCGCCGACCGCGAGGAGACCATCGCGGCCCTCGAGTCCGACCTCGCCAAGAAGGAGAAGGAGTACACCACACTGAGCACAGACGCCGAAGACCTCCGCAAGAAGGTCCAGGAGCTGAGCAGCCAATTGAGCTCCTCGGCCGGCGAGAGCGAGAAGCGGGCCAAGGACCTCCAGTCCGAGCTCAAGGAGGTCAAGGAGAAGGCCGCACAGCAGCTCAAGTCGAGGGAGGAGTCGGCCGTTGCGCACGCCTACGAGCTCGAGGCTAGTAACAAGCAGCTTGCGAGCTTGGAGGCCCAGCTGAAGAAGCTTGAGGAGGAGAAGAAGACCGCCGAGGATGAGCTAGCCACCCTAAAAACGCAGCTGGCGGAGGCCAAGGAGGAGAAGGCAACCTTGGAGGCTTCGCTGCGGGCGGAGATCACATCGCTTGAGGCCCGGCTGGGCGAGTCAGAGCAGAAGCAGGGCACATTGGCGGAGACCGTTGCGAAGCTGGAGGGCGACGCCGCCTCCACGAGCAAGGCCCTGGCGGAGAGGAGTACTGCGTTGGCTGCGTTGGAGGAGAAGATCGCCTCCCTCGAGGGCGAGCACGAGAAGCTCAAGACCGAGTCCGCCGCCGAGGTGGCCGCGTCGAACGACAAGCACAGCGCTCTCCAGGAGGCCTTCGACAAGCTGAAGGCGGACGGCGAGGCCGAGGTCTCGGCCGCGAAGAAGGATCTCGCCGAGGCGACCGACAAGCTCAGCGCCCTGCAGGGCACCCACGACACACTCAAGGCCGACTCGGAGTCAGCCCTCGCTGCCGCCAAGAAGGAGGTCGCCGAGACTCAGGAGAAGGCTGCTGCTCTTGAGCAGGCCCAGGGCAAGGACAAGGCCGACTCCGACGCCGAGCTGGCCGCCACCAAGAAGGATCTCACCGACGCCACGGCGAAGCTGAGCACCCTCCAGGAGGCCCACGACAAGCTCAAGACGGACTCCGACGCCGAGCTGGCCGCCGCTAAGAAGGACCTCGCCGAGGCGCAGGACAAGCTGGCTGCCCTCCAGGAGACACTCGACAAGGCTAAGGCCGAGGCCGAGGCGGAGCTCGCAGCGGCAAAGAAGGCGGCCGCTGAGTGGGAGGAGAAGCACACCGCCCTGCAGGCGACCCTCGACAAGGCGCGGGAGGACTCCGCCGGCGAGTCGTCGCAGCTGAAGACGGAGCTCGAGGCGCTCCAGGCCAAGTATGCCGAGCTGGAGGCGGCCGGTGAGGCCCTGAAGAAGGACGCCGCGGAGCTCGAGGTCGTCAGGAAGAGCCTCGCCACCGCCGAGGACGAGAAGAAGGCGGCCGACGAGGAGAAGGCGGCCACCGAGGCCAAGCACGCGGCCGAGCTTCAAAAGCTCCGCGACGAAGCCGTCGCAGCCGGCGAGGCCGGCGCTGCGAACACCACTGCCGAGGTCGAGGCTGCGACGAAGAAGTTGACGGAGCAGCACGCTGCCGAGGTCGAGGCCACGACGAAGAAGCTGGCGGAGGAGCACGCCGCCCAGCAGGAGAAGGCGACCCAGCACGCCGCCGACCTGGAGGGCAAGCTCAAGGGCTTGGAGGAGGAGTTCGCGTCGCTGAAGAAGGCGAGCGAGGAGGGCGAGTCGAAGCTCGCTGCTCTCAAGGAGCAGGTCGACGCGGCGGAGGGTAGTGCGGCCAAGGCGGCGGAAGAGCTTGAGGCTCTGCAGAAGGTAAGATACACCCGCCACCGCACCCTAAGGTCACCTTTCCCTCGACCACATGTACGGGTTCTAATTGCTTTTTTGTGTTTTCTAGGAGAAGAAGGCCCTCGAGACCCAGGCCGCGGACCTCACCGCCGAGGCCACCAAGTCCAAGCAGACCGAAGCCGACCTCCAGACCAAGCTCGACGAGGCCACCGCCAACCTGACGACGGCCGAGACGGATAAGAAGGCTCTTGAGACCAAGCTCGAGGAGGCTGCCGCCGGCCTGACGACCGCCGAGGGTGATAAGAAGGCTCTCGAGGCCAAGACGGCTGAGCTTGCTGCCGCCGAGGAGAAGTCGAAGAAGGTGGAGTCCGACCTGGAGGCCAAGGCGGCCGAGCTTGCTGCTGCCGCGGAGAAGACCAAGCAGGTGGAGTCTGACCTGGAGGCCAAGACCACCGAGCTTGCTGCGGCTGCGGATAAGGCGAAGCAGGTCGAGTCTGACCTAGAGGCCAAGACGGCGGAGCTTGCTGCGGCTACGGATAAGTCGAAGAAGGCTGAGTCCGACTTGGAGGCTAAGACTGCTGAGCTTGCTGCCGCTGAGGAGAAGTCCAAGAAGGCGGAGACTGATCTGGAGGCTAAGACGGCCGAGCTTGCTGCCGCTGCGGAGAAGTCGAAGCAGACTGAGTCTGATCTCCAGGCCAAGCTTGATGAGGCGACCTCGACCCTCGCCACTGCTCAGAGCGAGAAGGAGGCTGCCGAGGCCAAGTCCACCCAGCTCGCTGCTGCCGCCGACAAGTCGAAGCAGGCTGAGTCTGATCTCCAGGCCAAGCTTGACGAGGCGACCTCGACGCTGGCGACTGCTCAGAGTGAGAAGGAGGCCGCCGAGGCCAAGGCTGCTGAGCTCACTGCCGCCGCCGAGAAGTCGAAGGCGACTGAGGCGGAGCTCCAGGCCAAGCTCGATGAGGCGACGAAGCTCGCCGCCGCCGAGGCCGAGAAGTCCAAGCAGGCGGAGGCCGAGCTACAGAAGAAGCTCGACGAGGTGACTGCAACCCTGGCGACTGCCCAGAGCGAGAAGGAGGCCCTGGAGACGAAGGCCACCGAAGCCGCTGCTGAGGCGGAGAAGACCAAGGCGGCCCTTGAGGCCAAGGCGACGGAGGCTGCCGCCGAGGCGGAAAAGTCCAAGGCAGCCCTCGAAGCCAAGGCCGCTGAGGCCGCCGCTGAGGCGGAGAAAGCCAAGGCCGCCGCTGAGGAGAAGGCCGCTGAGGTTGCTGCCGAAGCGGAGAAGTCGAAGGCGGCTCAGTCAGACCTCCAGGCCAAGCTCGACAAGGCGGCGGCGGATCTGACCGCTGCCCAGGAGGAGAAGGCGGCGCTTGAGACCAAGGCCACCGAGGCTGCTGCCGAGGCGGAGAAGTCGAAGGCCGCCGCTGAGGCGAAGGCCACTGAGGTTGCTGCCGAGGCGGAGAAGGAGAAGACCAAGGCTGCTGAGCTCGCTGCCGAGGTGGAGAAGGCGAAGGCCGCTGAGACCGACCTCAAGGCCAAGCTCGACGAGGCTACCGCGAGCGTAACGGCTGTCCAGGGCGAGAAGGAGGCCCTCTCGACGAAGGCTGCTGAGCTCAGCGCCGAGGCTGAGAAGTCGAAGACGGCTGAGTCTGATCTGAAGGCGAAGCTCGCCGAGCTCGAGGCCGCACTCGCTGCTTCGGAGACCAAGGCCAAGGAGGCAATTGCTAAGGCCGAGGCGGACGAGAAGAAGATTGCGGAGCTCGAGGAGAAGGTGACGGCCGCGCAGGACAAGACCGAGACGATTGACGAGAAGAAGGCGATCGAGGCTTAATGAGGAGGAGGAAATTTTTGCTTTTGATATCCCAGCGGAGAATGTGACGAAGGGGCGAGCTCTTGGTTTAAATCAGGGAGGAGGATGAGTTAATGTTCATGTGCGGTGGGTTCTTAATGACCTTTTCCCCCGGCGGAACGAACGAGGATGCCGGGGGAAACAAAAAACTTGCATGACTGGCATGATGAGCGTGCACTTCTATTCGATGATACCTATTTGTAGTTCTAGTTGTCAATACATGAACTGTTTGTTTCTTGTCTTTTTACTTTCGCCGTATTTGGTCTTTGTTTGGGCTATTCTTTGTTCTCGTTCTCCTCGCCCGTGAAGTTGCGGCCTCTGTTGTCAGAGTAGCGGAGGAGATGGAGCATTTTGATTCCATCCCAAACTCTCTGGCCTCTCAGCTTCACGCGTGCCACGCCATTCAAGGCAACATCCGTATTAGCCAGGACAGTAATCGCCCTTAAAAATTCATGCATTTTCCACCGTCTCGGCCACTAATTCTGCGTGTTATGTCCGCGCGCTATTTGCATAGCGCCCACCTCATCCTCGGCTGGTCATGGAAGAATTTCAGTTCTGTACTTTGTACCGAGGCACGACCACCCACCAACCGACCTCGAATTTTAGGCCAGCTGTCGCCGGCCTGTCCGATCCAAGGTGCGTCGGTCCGCCCAGGTTCCACAAAGGTGCCGAGCTCCCGCGAAGGATTCATAGGTTGGCCGAGCTAGCCGGAAGAACAAACAAAAAAAAGGTGGTATCACAAAAGGGACTGACCCCTAGGTAAAATTTCTCTTCGGGAACAAGCGAGACTTTTTTTTTTCTTCTCTTTAGTTGAATCCCTTGCTGCCACTTTCTGTTTCGTAGCTAGCCTGACGGATCCACCCACAAGGCCCTTCACTAAGATAGGGCCAGTGGAGCTGTGATGTCAATGAGTGTACGCTCTGTTGCCGGCTGTGAGGAACCCGTCACAATCAGTTCTGAATGGTAAAATATAATATAGGGAACTTCCGGGTGATCCATCCGTCACAAAGGTCACTCGTACTAATTCCGTACCGTCCCAATCGTAGCCGCCTAATCATCTACTCGAAGTAGCGTGTCGGTAAGCTTAGGGGCTGCTGTGACAACTAGGTTCCGGCTCCCTTCTCGTCTTTCATAGAATCGGAGTAACTATAGGAGAGATGGGAAGTGTCAATATATGCTACCACCCATTTCCAAGTAGCATTAAAGCCAGATCGCTCAAGATTCGTCACTACGAGTAGTCCGCTCGATAACTATCGATTACATCGTGATCCCTACAGCCCATGCCAACCACCCTCACGGCGGTACCCACCCAATTTCATCAACTGGCCATCGTATCCATAATCTATGCTCCTCATCCAACATGTCCCACGCCCTTGAAATCAAATGGTCCGCCCATCCCATGAGCCACCACTGGCCCTCCAAGACCTTAAGGTACACGCAAAAGTGCGCGAATATTGCCACGGCCTCCTGTGTCGGAATCTGCAGCAGCGGCAGGAAGTCGTCGCCGACCTGCCACACCCACCGGAACACGTCCGATATGTGCGCGCGCTGCGGCTGGTCCAGCAAATGCGCCGTCTCCCGCAGCAGCCGGACCGCCTTCGAATAAGTCCGCAGCAGACCCTCGTCCAACACCATCCTCCTCAGGAGGTCCAGAAGGTGGTCGAACGCCTCCATGGTGTTGCTGTATCGCTCCGCGTCTTTGGGCGCGGACATGAAGAGCTGCTCCCGGCGCTCTCGGCCGCGTTGGAACAGGGGCGACAGCGGTCCCGTCCACATCCTGTCGCCCATGACATCGATTATGGACTTCGTACCCATGAGAAGGGCCATCCACTCCGGGCAGCTGCTCTCTCCGACGAGCAGCGTCCCGTCCGCCTTTCTTGGGCTGCCCAAAGCTATCGGGGGTTGTTTGGTTAACTTTCTCGATGTCTATTGCCAATAAGTTCACCAAGGGTAGCCTACCAACGCATATAGTCAAGACCGAGAAGACGAACAGCTCGTCCGCGGATTCCTGCGTTACGTTCCCCAGGAGGTGCATAGCTTTCCTCGATGCGAGCTGGTGATACCTCAGCGCCGTGGAGATGTAGAACTCCCTCTTCTCCGGCCGGTGGAAGGCGATGTGGAGGGCCGAGATGGCCAGGACGGAGCGCATCACGAAGTCGCACTGCAGACCCATCCTGGGCACAACGTGCTTCCAGAAGTCCTGGAGGATCCGGTCGTGGGAAAAGGTGGCGAAGGTGACATTCGCGTAGTTAAGGAGGAGCTCGAGGTCAAGCAGATTCATGCTGTCCGAGCCTGGCGCTGCAGTGGTGGAGGGCACGCCCAGGGGCCTAGAGGCCGGCAGAAAGTCGCAGTCCACATTATGCTTCAGACAGTTCCGACAAGAGGGCCTCTCCTCATCGCACTGGGATAGTTAGAGCGGGATTTCCGGGACTAACATTGCGGCCGGCAATACGCCATTCTTTTTTCTCCCTCTCACCTTTATTTTCCGCCTCTTGCAGGTTCTGCACCCCGTTTTTGTTTTCGGGTAATGTCTCTTGGAAATTCTAGTATTCGGACCCGGATCCGGAGTCGACTTTGTGGAGGACGACATTGTGGGTGACATCGGGTATTAGATGGGATGCGAGGCTAATCCCGCATATGCCAAGAAGATGGTTACTTGATTTGGCCCTTTCCAAGCTCATGAGGGGGGATGTGACGTTCAAGTCGTGGACGAGTAAGCTGAGCGCAAAAGACTGTCAAAGCGAACATCTGTTAGTAAGCCGGCAGCCGGGAAAAATGCCAGCCACATCCACATCCACGCATGTGCCTATTATCGGGAGGTCCCGAAGGTGGGGACTAAAGTGGGCCATCATCCACATAGATATCCGTAGTTCGTTTTTATTGCTGAAAGGAAAGTCGCCCCAAGCTAAAGCTGGCTAGGGGCAATTGCTGGGCAAGAGCGAGATAAATACACCAATACTCTGTGAACGTGTGCATGTCCGTGGTGAAAAACCGAGTAAATGTTGTATATCTATATCAATACCCCACTCTTGAACTTACTTTGCCCCTGGTAGAACAAAATTCTGAGCACAAATGCTCACAGGGATCCATGGGATATTGCTGAGCCTACTTTTCTGATATGAGATGGATAACTATTACTCTATCATGTTGGAGAATAACACCAGCTAGAGGAAAGAAAACTTCCTCATCTTGGATGCTCCCTAGGAAACATTGAGTAGCGGATGTAGAGATCCCCAGATACACCGGCGAGGGCAAGTTCCTCGGCGCCGAGGAGCAGACCTCCGCCATCAAGGCCTAAGCCAAGTCCGTCAAGACAGGCTCCTGTTCCTTGAGGTATCATAGGCGATGATATGAAGACACACAAGCTAAGATGTCGGTGACCTAGTTAGATTTGGAAACATTCGCCCTGAACTAGCCCTTGGGTTGGTTAAATACAAGGAGAGAGACTACAGTCCGGCAACCTTAGACAACCAAATTGGACTACTATACGGATCATATAACTACGTAACATAAACGCTCGTACACACTGTTCTCCTTTAAGCCACCCATCAATGGGCGACTGGGCAACCTGATCCCAGGCTGGCACCCTCAGACTCCGCCGCCGGGCCAATGGACATGGTACCCTCCTTGTCAATCTGCCGGAACATCTCCATGGGATCATACCACACATCAATTGACTCGATTTTCAGCCCCTCATTCACCTTGGCCACCACTATTCCTTGGATGTCGATCACTCCACCGTGCGCCTTGACAGTTACCTTCTCTCCCTTCCTAAAAATTGAACCGCTGTTAGCGAATACGCGTGACAAACACAAATAGGGAATTCCAATGGGAGACCAGTAGTGCTCCTGAAAACATGACGTACGAGTTGTATCCGACGTAGTCGTTCACCATATTCCCCCAGTGCCGCCACTTGAACGCCACGGTTGGGGGACCGCTGTATACCTCGAGGACCTCCCAAGCGAAGGTCGGCATCATCCTCTTGAATGACTTGTGGCTCGAGTCGAAAGTCGACTTCTCCGGGTCGTAGTACTGATTCGAGGGGATCAGGGCATTGTATGTCCCCACGTTAAGCATGTGAGAAGCGGGCTGCTTCGGGCCGCCGTTGAGGCTCAGCGTATAGCACGAGGGGTCGACGGTGCGCCAGTCGTCGACGGAAGTCTTATACGAGGCCTCGATCTCCCAGTTCTTGACAAGATTCTCGACCAAGCTAGGGAGGCTCCCTGCCTCATGGTTCATTGACTTGCCTAGTTGTTGGTGGTTCACGGTCAGCACTAGGATAAGGGGAGGACGGCTGGTGAGGGGCTGACACGCGTGCAGTGGCTTGGGGGAGACTACAACCTTCGGCGTAGAACTTGCGCGTTTTCGAGTAGTCGGGAGCCCGCCCGTACCTCCACGCCGCCTCCGAGTCCCCCAGAACAGCATCGGGGTTGAGAACGACATCGGGCAAGGCTGGAGTTTCCGGCTGTTCTGTCATGGCGACGATAGAAACTATGCTGGCTTATATAAGGTAATAGTCCGTGGCTAAATCGAGAGCGGGATTAAGTGGAAGTGGAGAGAACCCGAGCGACGAGGCCAAATCCGACAAGGTAGGGTACTTATAGTCTGATCGTAGTTACACCAACACCAAAGCCGGGGTATGCCAGGCAATGCCGAGCGAAGATAAGAAGAAACAAATATAAGCGGAAGGATTTGACCTACATGCCATAGCCACACGTAACCGCTGACACCCCGTACCAGCATGCATGCAGGATTGATACGCCCAAGGTGCATGCCCCACCTGTCTGGAATCCAAGAACAAGTACGAGCAACCTCGGGTCAGTCTCGACAAGGGTACCCCGCAACTCTCCTCGCTGGGAAGGTACAAGTAATGGGAAGCAGAGCCTTGGCCAACCAGTACGTAGCTGTGTTCAGGGGGGTCCCCAAACACGTAAGAAAAGCCCCCGTTACGGCAAGACATGGGTGGGTGATCGACTTCTGACATAGCTGGTTTCTACACGATGTCCTTCACCATATTATAGGGCTATGACTTCAGAGATATTGGAGATCTACTACTGGTTCCAGAGATATTCAAGATCTCTAGGGGTATATGAGCACGGACTTCGTGTAGCCGATTACTCGCCCACTGGTATCGGCCTTATACTTATTTTATTGATTCACTAGTACAAATGCGGATTACAGGGGCTTAGCAATTACTCCCTGCCCCAACCTGTCCATCCACCCATTGGCCAATGAGGACAACAGCGTTAGTCAGAGCTCGCCCCGACTCGAGGCTTCTGAGAGAGAGTACATGGGCGTGATTGGCCCGGAACATGGCGGATCGGCCGTGGGTCCCGTGTTATGCAATCGAACGATGGTGCTTGCCAAGCGTAATATTTTCGTAACGCGATGGAACATGTTGTTCCATCGAGGAGAATAACCGGCCACCAAGTGTCCGTGCCTCGGACTTGTGAATCTGGGACGCACGAATCCTTTGGCACGGGCCCCGGATTGTATGCGTGGGCGTGGGTGGTGACACGGAAAGCTCGTCGTGCTCTGATTTGACCAGCCTGAAGAAACATGTTATATACGGGCTTGTCTTGATTCGTTACCTCGCCGGCGTACATAATGATGCAAGTTATACGGTCCGGGGCCCGAGAGCTGACGCACACTTCTCTCAGTAGCCAGGCCAAGCGTCTTATTATTCAAGTGGTGCGGGGCAAGCAGGGATGGACATTAATACCTCACCTTGGAGTAACTACAGCGCATTCAAAGTCTAATGTTTCGGGCGGCTAAGTTGCACTCGCGTACGCGGTACTGCAGCACCTCCCAGAAAGGACATGGCTGGCCCGCCTGGCGTTCGGCCGTCCTTGAAATTACTCGCTTCACCGATGTAACGCGACCCATCCACACCTCCGTCAAATCAACGAAGCTGGCGACAATGCACCACCCCGTCTTATGGTAGTGTATATATATCGCTACCCAGTATCTAACCTAGGCCATCTTCCCCAAAATTCTTGACCTACTAGCCTAGCTCCGCGACAATTGCGGTTAGTGTACCTCGTTAAGGCCAGTACGAGAACGCGCGACTTCCACCTCCAGGTCTTGAAGGAGAGCTACCCCGGCGCCATTAAATACGGATTATCCAGGCTAGAATCTCTTGAGAGCATCTGCTATTTCTCGAGAACTTCACAACTGTTCCTTGGGCTTTCCCCCAAACTGCCCGGAGCTCGCGTACCCCACTATCTCACCGTCCAATACTTCCAGCCTTGTTTGGCTGCCCCCCCACGTATATAACGGCAGGGGCTGGAGCTATTATGGGCGGGCAAAGCAGGACACCGATGTCGTACCCCAAGTGGGTCTTCGTCGTACTCTAGCGATCCGAGTTCCCCCGCCATGCAATGACGTCTCATCGCCCCTGAACGATGCGTTAGTTCTCACAGTATGGCTCGCCGGTGCCGAGGGGGCAGTCCGTCTCCATGAGAGTGTACGAACGATAGGAAAGACGTTTCTCTTTCACTTGTTTTGCTCTGGGTTAACCGGCCAGTGAATTGGACTCACAGGTACTCAGATCCAGACTGCGTCATATACTATCCTAGAAGGGACAACCGCGGAAATCACGATGAGTGAGAGTCCGCGCAATGTTGCAACAACTCCTGTTTTGAGATTCCTGGAAATACCAAGACTCCCCTATATAACAGAGCCGATATAAGAAAGTGGAGGCGCGAGCCACTGGCTGGGTTGCCGAGGCCACTTCCCCCGGGTGGTTGGGCCATGTCCTCGCCGTTTCAGGTGTTGTATTCCGCGACTAGGGCTACAGAATCCGGGCACCGTACCTCATTTTCCCAGGGCCGTATTGATAACGGCGCCGATTCCCGGATTCCTAGGGGTGGGACGGCACGGTGATTGCATACCTAGCACCTGTATGACGCAACACCTCGTAGAGGAAGGGAATTTGTAACCTACAATAGCCTCGGTTCACGATGCCACGAGTGAACCTCAGCCTTCTACATGCTTAGAATGGAAAGTTCCTGGGAGTGTTCCTGGGAGTTTCACGTTCACTCTCGGACGGTCCCCTCACTGTTCTGCGACTACACTCATCACGACATACTAGTTCGTTTCACTTAGTGTAGACCCATGCCCCTCGGTGCTCGTGCAGCGAGTAGCTCTGCGAGCGTAGTCTGTGTCACCCAAGTCAACGAGGGGGAGCTTACCAGTGGATGATCAAAGGAGTATGTAAAGTATTAGTTATTTATCAATGAAATTTGTCAGCGTCCAAATGATCATCTCGCTACCTCATTCGATACAGTAGAGTCCATGGCCAATGGTTATAGTTTATACTATATCGCCAACCGTAGATATTCAAGTAATGACGCCACAATATCAAGCTATTTATGAAGCCCATTAGAAACTGACAAACCGGCCCCTGCTCGTCCAAGCCGCAATACAGCTCGTAAAATGTGATAATGCAAAGGAATGAGAGACCAGCTGGGAAACTGGCACGTCCCGCGACACCCATGCCCGGGAACGACGGCCGTCCAAAAGCAATAGCTGTGGAAGCGAGGTTGCTGCGCATCACACCGTGGGCAGCGAATGACGAATCAGCATAGTCTATATATGCTGGAAAGATAGGTACAGAGGACAAGGAGGATGGCGTAGTTGCCCGTCTGAGTGGCTGCCACTGCAATAAGTGGAACGATCCAGTGTACCGAGGGGGCAAGTAGTTCACGCTATTACGAGGTATTAGTTAGTTCCCCAGTGCATAGCCACTGTTCCTGGGAATGGATATCAGTGAATGTGTCAACTGGCTAACTGACTTAGAAGAACTTACCCATAGAATCCCAGAAAGCTAAGCAACAAGGCAACTTAGGAAAATTGAACATGTCCGAGGTCCCAGCCACACCAGGTGGTAATCTGGGAGAACGTATTCTTCAGGGATTAAACGGGGTCCTATAGAAGTAGGCGGACAGATGGATTAGTACCAAACCATCCGAGAAGGAATCGTTACACGAACAGCCCAGCCAAGCTATTGGCGAGGGACGTTAAAGTTAACGGAAGAGACAAATGCCAAAGGAGCACGTATGTACCAGTTCTTCCTAACATTGAGATTCTATAAAATAGTCACACCGGTAGTGATGTGGTTCAGGGCAGAAAGGGTCAAGGAATCCCGGCACAATAGCTCCAGAGAGTCCGACCCGAAGGCCCAAGGCACCCATGCCTATCAATTTCCTTCTTTTTCGATTTCCTTTGTTCTTAAGGCCTCAGAGGGCCCCATCCTTACTTCAGATTGTTGATCAAGAAATAAACTTCGCTTGATTAAAGACCCGATTGTTCGGCTTGTGTGTGTGCCCGGGACCGCAACCTCGGTTCTAGGGATATGACCTTGATTCCGAACACCCTCACTGGAAGACCTGTGAATTTGACGACCTACCACAAGCTACCCTCTTGACCTGATGGTTCAAGAGTTGCGTGGATCATTGATCGACTATCTGACGATCTGAATCTCGAATCTCAAAGCCGTGCCCCTTACAGCTCACTTGTTCGGTATAAGTGGCTGCTTACGAGTAGGTGTAAGCTCGTCCTGATCTTCCACTGTTAGGCTGGAGGTGCCCTATCAGGCTCAGAATCTTGATGCCGGGTTCCCTTGCATTACATCAGTAACTGGTGAGAAAGTCAGACCCCGGTTCTAAACGGACTTGCCTAAGGAGACCTTACCAGCGTTCTATGCATGCCTATTAGCCAATATCGGTCTATCTTAGAGACCTAACCACTCGCACCCCAAGGACGAATAGAGCCAGTTGCGCGAAGTTGTATATTTCGTGACATCAAATTGTTCAATAACACCCAATAATAGGAGCGCATATAACGTCCTTCAAGTAGATGATGAAGCTGTTTATCCTATAAATTACAATCTCAACTAGGTATTGACGGTGTGGGCCAATGGGAGGTGGGCTTGAAAGCCTCAGGGAGATATAAGAATATAATAGAGATTAGCTCATCGCCGTATCTGGATTTAGGACAATCCGGGCTCAACCGCGGAGACAGCATGTCCGGTAGACGCCAGGTGTTGTTAGTATGCTATGGAGGTGGTATGACCAGGAACCGGAACCTGGACTCCTATTGTGATGAAGCGGCACCCGGATGCGGATATGTTGACGAACCGGCCGTTCAGACTTTGGAGTGCAGTGGAGTGGAACCGGGCCTCAAGTTCTAGTGCATAAGGCTCTTAAAAACTAGGACTTAAACCATATATAACGATGAGTGAAAGCCTGGAACCCGGATTAGGAAAACACTAGACCCATCCCCCTTTGGCTTTGGCGGACTTATGGTAGCCAGCCTGTGAAGGTGCACTGTGTACGAGAACAGGTAAGGAAGTTCCGAGTGCGCTGAGCCGAATTACTTAGCGCACTCTCTGATAAAAACTGTTCGGCGGCAGACATATGATATGGATAGGTCACCACTGGAATCTCTCTCTGTCAAGCGTGAAGTCTGAGTGTTTGTAGATAGCTTGAGGCGGGGGTTTTTCCAAAGTGAATATACTCACACTTTGGGAAAGATGGAGACGTTTTACTACGAAAGGTTGAAGCCCAGTCTAGAATGGAGCATGGTCGTTCTAATATAACCAAGCGTGTAAAATATCCATGTCGTCTTGATCTTGTGGTTGTTCACTAATGCCAAAGGACGCAAGATTCCACCCTTGGTGCGAGTCTGAAACATGGGAATCATCTAGTATCCACGGACTCAAATCGTCTTACACCTCTCAACAGATTGCCCAAAGACAGTAGTCTGCTTCAGGATGCCCTTGTCCTCAGAGCCCACCTTAACGGCCGTATACCAGACTCTGGAGCCACCGTCCTATATCCCACTAGATATTGTCTTCGTTATCAACCAGTAGCGTACCAGATATGGAAGATGGATACGCCTCCTTCGACAAGGAAGGGCTGGTTCCTTCGGTCTTTGTCGGAACTAGTGGTAGCCTAGGCTCGATCTTGGCGAGCAATGCTTCCACACGTGCTGTGTGGTTCTCCGCCTTTATCTCTGGGTCTGTCGAGGATAGTTTAAGGAGGATATTATTGTCGCGGGTATCGCGGGCGTACAACTCGAGTCTCGTTGTCGTGAGGATTGACCACTGTTGTTGTTTATCCGGTTGGATGCTGTACTGTCTGTTAGATGAAATAAGGATACGTGGGTGGTTACGAAGATACCATGGATTAGGGGCCAGCCGTGGGTTGTTTGATGGCTGTGTCGTTTGTGTCATGTCATCGAATATATAAGGCATGATGGTTGGATGGTAGCAGAAACTGCTTGGGAAACGAAATATCCGTTGCCAGGTGAGGGAAGGGGCATCGGTTCTTTATACAAGGGGGGTCAAGTCAAGTACGACAGGTGCAAGGTTTGCACCCACGCAACTCGCCTCATCCCCTGGGGTGCTTTAATAAAGGCGGGATGCTCTAGTATATACACCATCTCGCATAGTACATGAACTTCGGGGCTGGGATGCATACCTACCCCTGTCAAACATGCCGCCGCCAATCTGTGAACGGAGATCCAAGTGTCACTTAGCTTGGGGAGGAGGGAACGGACGGGGAAGGAGAAGAGAGAGACAGGAGGGGAGGTACAGGGGAGAGGGGCGAAGGGGAGGGGGTGGAGGGAAAGGGAGATCATTGACCCTGCTCGCACGTTATCAGCTACCCACCGCTTAGATACCAGGCCAGAGGGCGGAGTTGTGTCTAGTCGCATGCAGTAAGGGAGAGGCTGACCCAGAGTTAGCGGCTGACGTGAAGTGATCAGCCCCCTTCCCCCCCTCCATCCCCCTTCGCATGCACATACCCCGATCTTGTGCCGCCGCTTATCAACGCTCCTGGAATCCTAGTCTCCTGTAGATCTACAAGTACACTTCCCTGCTCTTGTTACTATACGACATTCCTGCAGGTTGAGGCCCCAGGCATCCGGTCGAGGTGCGCGGGGAGCAAGGAGGCATTGCCCAAATTGGATACCCACCAATAGGTTGGCATGCACGAGGGGGGTGTGGTTTCGCGTCGAGGGGATGAACCCCGGTCCCTGGGGCTCATGGTGACGTATCTAGCTGGGCAGGGACACTGTCCGGGAGCTACTCGCTGCTTAATTTTTACAGGTTGTCGTGTATCGAAAACCCAGCCTACGACGCCGAAACCAAATGGGAATGGACAGGGTCAGACCTCGACGGCGATCCCCCCCTGCTCTGTTGCCTCCCACCCTGGCCAAGAGGAAAGAAGCTCGAGTGAATACGGGGGTATGCAATGCCCACGTGGCAAGGTTGCATCGTCCCTACTCCTGCATATGAGTCTGAGAGCCCCTCGGCTTTTCATTCCCCTTATTTGACAGCCCTCTCGATCGAACCCTGGCCTGATTTACATTGGCCGCCTGGGCGCGAACCCCCCCCTTGATCTTGGGAGGTCTAGTCTCCGGCTACCCCGAGCCTACTGCTGACTTGAACTTTCCCACCCACTAGTTAAAGGGCAGCCCGGTTCGCCACACGGAATATCCCTGTCCCGCTTCGCTACCACCCTCAGCTCCTCCAAGTTCTATTCGCCACGGAGATGTGTGGTAGCACAGGAGTGCAGCGCTCGGACTTCGCCTTCTCCAACCAAATGCTGTCAGAGAGATGCATACCTTCTAGAACAATTTAGGAAGGTTGTGCCGGTCACACGAATATTACTGCCCACAACGAATGGCTCTTCCGTTGGATCTCTTTCATACAAGATATGGAGCACACACTTGTGCTGTGCTTTTGCATACCCCTTTATTTTCCTCTCCTTATTTCTTTCGTTTTCTTTTTTGTTTTTCATTTGTTTTCTTTTTCTTTTTCTTTTTTTTGGGGGGTTTTACAATTGTCATTTCAACCAACTGGCCAAGGGTCTCTGTTGCCCCGGCTTATCCTGAAGGAAAGAGGTCAGGCCCACTGAGCCCATATTTGGCTTCGGGGACTCCGAGCCTTGGTCACGTACCACCGCCCCACGTCGAGGGTAAGGTGAATCCATGGTGGTTGGCAAAACCTTGACGTGCCCTGAGTTTGAGTTGCCAATACCCCATATGCCTTGTTGGGGGGGAGGGTGGGTTGAGGTGAGGAATCACTCTGAACTCGCTGTTGTTGAGCTTTTGTGGTTGACCCGATAGATACGCCCTCTACGTTTAGGTCCAGAGCACAAAAGTCTTCGACGCTACCTTTTTAGACACAATCCGAACTGATTTGACAACTATTTGAGAGGCGGGTGGCAAATTGATCCTGGAGGTGTACAGGCACAATGGATCAGGCTGCCCCTGCCCCCGCCCCCCTTTTTTTTTCTCTTCGTCTCGACCTGTTTCGGCTAGAGAAGGTTCCATCAGAAGGAGGCAAATTGGATACCCTGACCCATCAGGCGGTGATATGCCATGAGATTTACTGGATGTATGGACCGTCAACAGATGATTATTGACTAGGTCGAGGAATTTAGGCCAAACTGCCGAAACGTAGCGAGCACGGATTGCCAGGAGATGGGGGCGAATAGTGACTTATCCTTTCGCCTCTGCATCTTCCCCCATTGCATTTTTTCTTCTACCTTCTCCATCCTTTCCCAGAGGCCAGCAGAGGTACTCATAAATCCCGAGCACCCACACATGGTCTGGTTTATTTGCCGATAAGACGCAAGACCAGGGTTACAGTTAACTCTCCCAGAAGGCAGTCAGATGTGCAGCATGGTTGAAATCTTGTCAAATAGTTGCTCTCTAATCCCATTATTATTACACGAACCCCTCGTATGGTAGAACTCTTTGCTTGATTTCAATCCCAAAAGTAAAAGACGTGGCCTAGACGAAAGCTCGATGGAATTCGTCAGGCTCAGGCTCGTTATGCCGATCGACCTTAGCGGCGCCATACGCACCACCTCCAGGCGTGTTGATCTGGATATACTCGCCGGGTTCGAGATAGGTTACCGCCTTGCCGCCCAAGTTGACCTCCTCCAGCACATGGTCCTCATTGAATTTGTACGCAAGGTTGACGCCCTTCTCGCCGGGACCACCTTGGTTAACCCCATAAGGCCGATAAACCCGCCGGTCACTCAATATGCTGAATTTCAGCGGGATCCGGGCCTCAATCTCGCGCCGGAGTCCGTTCCCGCCGTTCCACAACCCCTTACCACCGCTCCCATGCCGGATCTCGTTCCTTCGCACCAGGACGGCCGTAAGCTTCTCGACAACTTCCGGGTCGGTACTTCGAGTGTTGGTGGAGTGAACCTATTGAAAATGTTAGCAGGTGAGTTCTCTTAAATACTCTCTGTTATTTAGAGATATACTTACGCAGACTGCGTCAGCACCGTGGAACCCGTAACCAGCACCCGACCCTCCTCCGAGGGACTCTCCGTAGTTCCAACCAGGCAGGATCTTGCCCTCAGCATCCTTGCCCCCCATGCCCCAGCCAAAACTGCTGGCACACCCCTGACTCGCACCATGACCCCCAAAGGCCCGCAGAATCGTGTCAACGACCCTCTGACTGGCTAGGGTAGACCCGCAAATAGCAACGGCCGGACTGGGGTTCAGTATAGACCCCGCCGGCACCCGGATTTCGATGGGCGAGAGACAACCTTGATTCAAGGGGATTTCCGTGTTTACAAGGCAGCGGACAGTGTAGATGATAGCCGAGTGGGTGATGGAGATGGGGCAGTTGTAGTTCCCCCAAACCTGAGGTCCGGTACCCGTAAAGTCGTACACGGCGCTGCCGGTCTCGGGGTTGATCGTGATCGTCACGACGATAGGGGTGCCATCGTCGAAGTAATCCGTTGCCCGCAGAGGTTCCGGGTGCGTTTTTGCAATCTCCTTGAAGACTTCCCGGACCGCTGTTTCAGCGTTATCCTGTATCCCATCCATGTAGCGATGGACTTCAGAGACGGAGTACTCCTCACATAACTTCCGCAGCAAGGTAGTGCCTCGCTGGTTTGCCGAGGTCTGCGCCTTGATGTCCGAAATGTTGTCCGCGAGGCGGCGTGAGACACTGCATCCGGGGTACGACCCAGCTTTCTCGAACTCTGCTTTAATGTCATCTTCGAGGAAATTGCCTCCGCTGACAATCTTCATCGTCTTGACGCAGACGCCTTCCTCCCATAACGCCCTGGACTCAGGCATCATGCTGGTGATTCCCTTACCACCAATATCCGCGTGGTGGCCCCGAGAAGCAACGTAGAACGCAATCTCGCCGTCGATGAAGACGGGCGTGACAACTGTGAGGTCCGGAAGATGGGTGCCACCCCATTGAGGATGGTTCGTCATGAGAACGTCTCCATCTTGTAGCTTGCCTGCCCAGTGCCTATGCTGAGCTTGGATAGCAAACTGCATTGACCCCAGGTGGATAGGGATGTGGGGGGCGTTGGCGACCAGCTTGCCCTCGGACGAGAAAACGGCGCAGGAGAAGTCTAGACGTTCCTTTATACTGGGTGAGATGGATGTTCTCTGCAACGTGTTTCCCATTTGATCCGCAATGGACATAAAGCGATGTGCAAAGACTGAAAGTTGGATGGGGTTGAGAGAGGGCGATGGTGGTAAAGCAGATGCAGAGTCGGTGGGTATCGTCCGCAGTGTTGTTTTCTCCGCCTTCCTTTCTAGGAGGACATGGTTTGATAGGATATATGCCCTGAACTCAGTCTCAACAAGAATTGTTTGCGTGTTGTCGATAATCATAGCCGGGCTATCGATCACGCTCGCCGGAGAAATCTCCTCCAGTCTGTACACTCCGGCATCCTGCCATGAGCCAGCCATAAACACCTTCTGCATCGCCTTTGGCGTCTGTGGCTGGAATTCTTTCGTGGCGGCCTTCTCCTTCAACGCCGGGACTTCCTCCTCTCGTGCCCCAGTATTTCCCGTCCCACGGACCTTGACAGCTTCAATGACGACAGGGCGGCTCATGGAGAAGGCAAACTCCCGGAGATGCTCGCTCTCGAATGCGGCGGCATAGTCTCCATCTCCCGGCTTTGAGATGGTAAGGCTGGTGTCGGTGCCGAAGTATTTGAGCACAAGCAACTCGTCAAACTGAACCGATTCCGGCAAGGCACCCTGCGAATATAACTCATCCCCTACGCTGCTTCTCAGGGAGGCCATGCGTTCCTCGACCTCTACAATCGCGTCCTTTGTGAGCTTTGCCGCAAAGGGAACCACAGTCTCCTTCTGAAGGTCGGCATGAGATATGCCATAGGCCGACAGCAAGGAAGACCACTTGTGGATCAGGACGCGGCTGATGCCGAGCTTGCTAGCGATCGGACAAGCATGCTGACCGCCGGCACCCCCGAAGCTCACGAGATTGTGCTTCTCCGGTGCGAACCCGCGAGCCTCGGTGGTGTTGCGAATGGGCCTGCTCATCGTCTCGTTGGCGATGTCAAGGAAGCCATAGGCAACTTCTTCCGGCGTAAGCTGTTGTGAGGTCTGGGCGTTGAATTCGGCGGTAATCTCATGGAACTTCTTAGCCACGACCTCCGTGTCCAGAGGCTGATTGGCATCCACGCCGAAGATGTTTGGGAATGCCGAGACGACCAGGCGGCCGAGGAAGAGATTGGCATCCGTGACAGTTAGGGGGCCGCCCTTCCGGTAGCAAGCGGGGCCAGGGTGGGCGCCGGCGGATTCGGGACCAGCGACAAGCAGCCCGTTTCGGGCGAACAGGATCGAGCCTCCCCCAGCTGCGACTGTTGAAATGTTGAGCATCGGCACCGAGATAGTCCTTCCAGCGATGTTCGTCTCTGTCAGGTAGTCGAACTTCCCGTCAAACCTCGAGACGTCGGTGCTGGTCCCTCCCATGTCAAAGCCAATGAGGGGAGTACCATCGTCGGCATCAAAGCAGGACCTTGCGATGCCGACAACGCCGCCCGCCGGTCCACTGACCAGAGCTTCATTCCCGCGGAACTTCCGAGCGGTCTTGAGGCCACTGTCTGAGCCCATGAACTCAATTCGCTTCGGGAGTACCTTGAAACCTCCCTCAAAGCCGTCCACGTACCGCTTGACGACAGGGTAAAGATACGCTTCTGAGCATGTGGAGTTGCTCCGGTTGAGGAATTTGATGGAGGGGCTGGTCTCCGAGGATGTGGTGACGTACTCAAAACCGACCTCGCGGGCTATCTCTGCTACCAGGTTCTCATGCGACGGGTATAGATACCCATGCATGAAAGACACAGCGAGTGACGTGTAGCCGTGAGACTGAAGTTCCTGCAGCTGCTCGCGCACTTTGGAAGAATCAGGCCGCTTCAGGATACGGATTACCTCGCCGCTCTCGGTGCGGACTAGGTCTGGATCCGCCAGACTAGCGGAGTCCATGATGATAGGGGTAGGATTGAGGTCATAGTCATCTATAGTGATGCGCTCATCGATCTCAATTACGGTCGAGTGAAGCGCCTCGGGAAGGCGAACGTTAAGGTCAAAAAGCTTCGGCCTAGAGGAATCGCCAATGACGCAAACATCTCGGAAGCCTATTGCCCAGTGTTAGCCAAAGAAAATGCCCAGCTATTGGTAGGAGATACATACCCTCAGTAGTCGCAAAGGCAAACTTCTCTCCGTTTCCGGTCAACAAGGCGTTCGTGGCAACCGTAGTTCCGACGCGGCAGGATGCTAATTTGTGTAAGCTGAAGGAAGTCTGATGTAGCTTCATGACGTATAGTAGCCTACCGATTCGGGACCCATCTAGCTTCTCGCCTTTGGGGATCGGGGTCCCCCCTACCAGCTCGAGGACGCGACGTACCGCTTCTATCGGTGCATCCTTGTAGTTTGAGGGGTCCTCGGAGAGTAATTTGAATATGACGGGGTCCCTGCCCTGGACCAGGGCGATCACATCGCAGAACGTGCCACCCCGGTCAATGGAGATGTTGACATCGGCCGCAACTTCGGGTCGGATGGCGGAGGCCATTTTTGCGGACTGGGCCAAACGAAGGGAAGTCGAACACCCTGGTATTCTTGATTACTTTCCAATCTCACGTTCGGTACAAGCCAGGCCCTGATCTGCGAGTTCAAGCAAGAGGACGCGTGAGAGTACTCGTAGTCAGCACCTCAATACATGTATTGCAAGGAAGGGGCATGGAGAGGACGATTTCCTGTGTTGGCATATTATTATTACTTGCATTTTTTTCCAGGGCGATATAGCTGTCAAATTGCGACATCCGCCCTAGTGATTCACTCGTGCTATCCCAGGAGCTGGATACCTTCGGGTTTGGTATCGGGACGGCAGTGGGGTTGTCGCCATGCCGTACGGAGAAGTTGCTGCTCTCGGCTACGCTAGACCATCTCGGGACTGGGTCCGCCGACGTCGCTTGCCGGTATTCCGACTCGGCCTTGTCTTTCGCCGCCAAGACAAAGGATCAAGACAAGACAAGTTCAATATCCATGTATGATACTTGTACTCGTACTGGTATTGGTCATTAAAGACCAGCGCTTTTACTCTACATGCGAGGACAACTACTTACTTGTAGGCGGGGACGATCCTTTCCTTTGCACTTTAACACGAGGACGGCACTTGCAACTCGTACGAGGATTATTAATTAACTATTAGCGTCAACGCCGTTCTGAGTCAAATATTGGAAACAAGCACTCTGATGCGGAACTACGAGTACAAGCAAGATGTGTGGCTATTACTATCTACTGGTAGAAACGGGAGCTGGCTATTTGCTCGGAGTCTAGCGGTCCAACTCTTCAACCTTTGGCCCTTGCCGGTATCCTCAGTGCAGCCCTCATCGCGCTAATGGTGAAGGCGCCCCAATGCTATGACATGATATATTTCTCGACTTTTGCACATGTACCAACCTGGAAGGGGGTCATCGGCTTCGGCGATCGGTTGAGTCCATATTATAAAATACACCCGCGGCAGCTGCGAGTGGAGACAGGCACTGGAGCGGCGACCAAGTCCCCAAACGCCGAAGACTATTTACCGAGCCCCACAGCCAAGAATGGCGTGCTTAACAAGGAAAGGGATATTTGACTAGAAGGGATCTAGATCCCTGTAGTCCGCGCTTTCGGGTCCGAGTTTGCAATGACTGCCACCAACCCACATGGCAGCCCCCTCCTGATTAGTATTCGCTCGGATGTAACCCCCTCCGAAGATCTTTTACGAGTCTGAGTATACATGCCCGTATGGGGTGATGGTTAGAGATTGCTCGTAGTCGTGCTTGCCCCTCCTGAGCACACCATCTGAACTATTAGTCTCCCTCTTTCTATACCCTGCTCAAGACCCGCAGCTAATCGGCAAGTAATCATACAAGTGCTCGAAGCAACGATAAGGATGCGTCCCAAAACATTAGCTTCATCCGTGGGCCTTGTATATATACACAGGTAAACGCATTCTCGAGTTAGATCGCATCCACTGCGCGTAAAGTACCATCCTTCCAGTGCGACCCTTCCACAACGTACCGCCCCCCGGACGTCGATTCCTCCACCTGCCATGGCTCATAACGGCGAGTTGAAGGCTGAGGCCGTCACCCCGACAGAGAAGCAGATTCCCACTTCTGAGGTCGCCACAGCGGATCCCTCCCCGCGCGACTCTGGCAGTGGCAAAAATGGATACGTTCCCGCCGATCCCAAGAAGGCGATAGCGCTGTCAGACTTCTTCCATTGGCACGAGCCTGGCACCTCGAAAGAAGAGAAGAAACTCATCTTCAAGCTCGATTGGTTCCTTCTTAGTTTCTCGTGCCTGGCGTACTTCCTTAAACAGGTAAATGACGTTATGCTACTTATGTTACGGACAGTAGTGTTGACAAAGAGGACCAGCTTGATCAAAACAATGTATCAAATGCCTACGTCTCTGGCATGGCTGAACAGCTCAACTTTGGCCCCGGCAATGAACTATCCTGGATGAACACCTACTTCCTCATCGGTAAGAGAAGATTTCGACGCTTATACAAGGGGTATCAGGCTGACACCCACTTATGGCTCTATTGTTGGCGGCACTTTCTCCAACCTAATCCTGACCATGGTCCGACCGCGATTCTATCTCCCGGGGTGCCTTTTCATCTGGTCTTTCTTCGTGCTATTTTTGTACAAGTGTAACAGCGCTACATCAGTAAGAGAAGATTTCAATGCTTCGCTTATGCAAGGGGTGTGAGACTAACGATTCTTGCAACTAGTTCTACGTAATGCGTTTCTTCATCGGACTTTTCGAATCGGCCGCCTGGCCTGGTCTTATGTACGTCCTCGGCTGCTGGTACCGCAAGAGCGAGATGGCACGCCGCAGCGGCTTGTTCGTTGTGAGCGGCGTCCTTGGACAGATGTTCAGCGGGTATCTGCAGGCCGCTCTGTTCACTGGGATGGAGGGCAAGGGAGGGATGCCGGCATGGCGCTGGCTCTTCATCTTCGACTTCATCCTTTGTATTCCGGTTGTTATCTACGGCATCGTAAGTACTTTCCCCCACTTTTTTTTGCTGGAAAAAGAAAGTCACTCGGAAGCTGATATATAATTTTGCGCATCCACAGGTGTGCTACCCTGATACTCCACACACCACTACCGCTTTCTGGCTTACGGAGTGGGAGAGGCAGCGCGCCCGCGAACGCATCGAGGAGGAAGGCCGCATGCCCGTCGGCAAGATGGACTGGTCTGTGATCAAGCGAATCTTCGGGTCGTGGCAGGTATACGCTTTCACCCTCGCCTACTGCTTCTGGAGTCTTACTTGCGGTAACTATGTCATGCAAGTACGTATATAACCGCCAAAAAACCTACCCGATGATCTAGTTGCTAACATTTACTTAGTACTTCTCGCTGTACCTCAAGTCAACCGGCGCGTACACGATCCCCGAAATCAACAACATCCCCACCTCCATCGGCGCTGTGAACTTCATCGTCATGATCTCAAGCGGATTCATTGCGGATAAGCTCGGGCAGCGTGGCCCCGTATGCTTTGCCGTGGGAAGTCTCTGGACGTTCTGCTTCGCCGTCTTGTCTGCTTGGACCGTACCACATGGCCTGCGCATGGCCGCCTTCATTCTGACGGGCTGCTACGGCTGCTTCACGCCGCTACTTGCCGGGTGGACGAACGAGGCTTGCGGGGGCGATCAGCAGAAGCGGGCGTTCATCCTGGGCTTCATGGTATCGGTTGGATACGCTGTGACGATACCGTTCCAGCAGTACCAAATGCCTAGCGGTAAGGCACCCCAGTTTGCGGATACGAAGGGCTGGCCCAGCGCGCTGGCGTGGGTGATTGCGTTGACTCTCTGGACTGGAATCGCCATACCACTGATGCAGAGGAGGAGTCGGCGGAATGAGAGGGCCAGGGCTTCTGCGGAGGTGTCCGAGCCATAGGGGTCTGTTTATAGTTATCATAGGTTCATATTCTCAACAAGTCGTAACATGAAATCGTGTACAAGGCATTTTGAGGTGGTATTTTCACTACGCCCGCGCTGCCTGGGGTCAAGTTAATAGCTATCCACAAATCGACATTGGTCTCCCGGCCCAGGTTAGTAATACCTCATCGGAAATATAGGAACGCGTTGCGCTTTTCTCTCCTGACGCGCATTTCTTCTAGAATAACAAGAGCTGGTGGCTGGGATCTTGCATGTCAAATATTACCTGTCGATGATGCGGTTTCGAATCCCAGCAGGGAGGTAACTCGCTGGAGTGGGTTGCAGACCTGGTCACTAATGACCACGACATCGTGGTGGAAGCTTGGATAGGAATGTGGGGGCCGATGCAAACGTCAAAAATAACTTCAGTGAATACTTTCTTACACCTATAGATCAGAGAGGGTCACGAAAATGTTGTGAAGATGTTTGCCGGAGGCAGTCGTCTGGATGTGAATTGGGAAGGTCCGTTCAGCACAACTGCCCTATCTTCCCAGCCGCTCGCGAATGTTGGAGATTAGGAAGGTGGGTGGTCTCTCTCCTGGGAGAAGGGGAGGGGGTGATGTGACCCTGGAAAGATTGGGCCATGCTCTGGTCCAATGATCAGGCCGGTGTAGGGCATGCAGGTTTGGTCCACATGGAACCAGTGATACCCAGTGGCAGCAAATGCTGCCCAGCTGGGCTCTGCATATTCATCTCGTGCCAAGCAGGCACCTCCTCTTGATAATACGTCTTGTGTGTTTTAACGCATCATGATCGAGGGAACATGGGGACGGCCCTGCCGTTGTCATGTGCTACAAACCTTGAAGCGAAGATCGGTGATACAGGTCTCAGCTACTCATAGCCGAAGAGCCCTAGTTCAACAATGGCTGTGCTCTTAACACGCCTACTGCCGAAATAACGCAGCCTCCAATCGAATTATGCTCAACTGGGAGGTGATGCCGGGCCTCCCGCATCCTCCAGATGGGACATGCATGCAAACATATCCAGCGAATCAAGAGAGAATAACGGCGCAGAAGTCCGAGATCGGAAACGGAGGCACACCCGGTTTCCTTTGTACCTTCTTTCTCGAGAGAAAAATCTGTTGCACCTCTACTGTATTCGGCTCCATCATTTCGATAGCCAGACTGGTCCATCGAAGTTAGATATGATCGCCCCTGATATCACCTGCGCGGAAAACATCGCGTTTCTACGGCTGATCAACGAGGTCCCGACCAAACCATCCAAGAACAAGCCCGATGACCTACCCCTCCGCCACAAAGACTATATTCTACCCTTTGAGAGAGAACGCCGATTCGTTGGCGCATGCGCCTTTCTGTCATGCATCCGGACCAAGATTAAAAGCATCCCTGCTGTTTGCGTCAGGGAAGACAGGGAGACAATGTCTATGACCCTCTTAATTGCAGTTAACAAGAGAACCCTGAATGATGGGAGGGCGCTTCTCGGGGAAATGAAGTCGGGTTTTGAGACGGTGTTCCGGCAGCTGAGTCGGACTGGTGATGGTAAGTTGGGACACTGCAGTACTTCTCCTGCCTCTCGTTAGGGATCTCTCAGCCTAATCTATATACTGGGAAGGCGAGGACCAGAATATCCAAACACAAATTTTTGATGCGGTTGTATCGATGTGCTCTAGGAGGATCATTGAAAGACTTGGCTTGAGGGCAATGCCACATAAGAAACCGAGAAAGCCAATTCAGGACACCCTGAAGATCATCATCGACTATATAAGACACCACCAACCACTCCATGACCTCGATTCGGCCTCTTCCGACTTCATTATAAGGACGAGGGCGGTGATTGGAGCCATAAAAGAATGGTCAGGGCATCAAGTCTCGTATCGCCTGATGTTCTTGGTGGACGCCATTTACGAATGGACTCGTATCGATAACTGGGAAAAACTCATCTCGTCCATTCCCCCTCAGATACTGGATTCGAGTCGAACGGACATGATTACGCGTCAGGCTAGAAAGATTGCAAAATACCGAGAAGCAGCTAGGTACTTGTACCGCACGGCAAAGAACTTCCCAATCGCCCGAAAGATACACGTTATTGAGGTGGACCTACCTCCGTCTGCGTTCGAAAGGACCCCGGCTGGTGTCTTCAACCCGACTTTGGACTCAGTACTCAAACGAATACATGGCAATAAGAATAGCTTGACCAATGTTTGTCATTGGTTGGGCATCCCACAACAAGCTGCGAGATGTCGCTTCAGCATCATAGCCAAGTCGGCTCAGGAGAACTCTGCTATTCATGCTGAGGTCCAGCTCCTGGTATACTGCTACGTCGACGTGGATGGCCCGAGGCCGCGTGTCATCTCTTCGAGTAAAAAGGCATGCTTTCTCTGCAACCTACTCATCAAGACGCATGGCAAAGTGCACACCCCGTATTGTCACGGGAGGCTGTATCCCGCGTGGCTTCTTCCACAATTGGCTGATGACCAGTTGGCTCAACGGTTCAACCGTGCACTGGAGAACTTCTCTCGAAAATATCTGGAAGAAATACGCCGAAGAGGAGACAATATTCGGCATCCCTATCCCAACGAAAGCGCCACCCATACTCTAATTATGTCTTCTACCACTCTGGGGGACTTATCATCGACCAGCTCAGAGAAGGACCGATTAGGTACCAACATGCCTGTACTTGTCACTGGTCAAGACGTACCTTCCCCGGTGGAGGAGGCTGTAGCTCTGGAAAGTGCTAGTGCGGACGCTAGAGGGACACCGTGTGAAATACCTGTGGGGAAGCCCACCACAGAAGGTTCAAGGACTTCGGCTGGACCTTCCATGTGCCCCGAGGCAAGAGGAACATCTGCAAAAGTTAAATCGCCAGATCTCCCATCTATGACTTCCTCGACCGAGATCATCTGCCATGAGCACATCCTCCGCCAGGGAATACCAGTGTCAAATGATATCCTCGCTTCCCCCCGTACTTCTCTTTTGTTGACCACACCAGCTTTTGACCTGCTTGTCAACGGTAGTGGGTTCAGTATTTCGGCATTACAGTCCGGTGGGAGTTCTAAGCACTTGACCTGCGAATCGGCCTGGCTCACCTTGGAGGAAGCTAGCTGTATCCGGGAGGAAGGACGTCCCGTCGTGGATATCGATGCCCTGAATCAGGAAATTTCTCTTCCCCTAGACAGATGTCAGGGATCAGACTTTTACCTCTCCAGTGGTGGATGCCTGTTGAAGGTTTGTTTGCGCGACGAGATACATTCAGGTGGAGGGGTTTCGTAGGATATGCCACCCCCATTCACGCGCAGGATTTCATCGCAAAAAGTTATCGTTCTTGGGTCTGTCTATCTTCCCAGAACCAGGTTAACTTGGCCGCGGTGCGGCGGGCTTAATCGGCCCGCCCCTGAAAATAGCTTAATAAGTCGTATTGAAACAGTCGCTAGTGTCAGCAAACGGGTTCATTTTCGTGCTAAAACGCTGGGTGGCGGATCATGACGACCTTCCCCACTAAAGCTGAGAGGGAGGGGGAAATCCTTCCTATTTCACCTCCTCACTCTTTCCACGTTTATTCTATTCGGAGTCTCTACAAGCACTCGCCGACGAAAGACCACACAATGTCTCATCAAGTCCTACGCCGACGCAGCGCCATTGGCGCCGGCCACGAAGCCGCCGTCAAGGCCGTCCGAAACCTGAACGGATCGGCTGTCACAATAAATAGCCCGCCCGAGGACGTAAGAGCTTGCCGCCTACCCCCGCCTGCTCAGTTTCCTTCCCCTCCCTGCAAGCTAAGCTCTGCTTCCTGACTCGGGGAAATCTAGGTTGAGACTCTCACAGCCCGGGGTGACTCATTCACCTTCGACGCCTTCACCTCAGTTGATGCCTGGGAGCTCGGCAACCTCCTCTACGCCCGCCTGGCTCCCGAGCCGCGACCCGCCCTCATCTCCATCACTCTGGCCAACGGCCTAACTGTCTTCCAGACCACCACCGGCGCCGGCGTCAACCCGGACAACGAGGTCTGGGTCCAGAGGAAGCGCCGCAGCGTCATGCGCTGGGGGTGCAGCAGCTGGTTCCTCAACTGCAAGTACGCCGGGGACCAAGCCGCCTTCGCGGCCAAGTTCGGCCTGAGCGATGAGCAGGCTGCCGGCTACGCTATCCATGGCGGCGCTATCCCGATTCGCGTGCGTGGAGTGGAGGGACTCGTCGCGGTAGTTGTCGTGAGCGGGCTCAAGCAGCATGAGGACCATGGCGTCATCGTCGACGTGGTCGAGGAGAACTGGGAACCTGTAGCTTAGGGGCTGGAATATGTCTCGGCTGCTATTGCGGTCGGCTTTTAACCATGCTATTCACCTCTGATCATTTTGAATCTGGACTTGGAGTCATATATCCCCGTCTCGATACCTACCTCAGCATCTACCTCCGTTAGACCACGGGATCTAAATGGCCTTACCAATAGCACTAAATTTGGTATTTGTCGTCTAGCAGAGTATTCAACTGAGTTACAGCCACCCAAAATTATGTGCACGGTGGTCTTGACATGCTCCAAGGCCAAACGCAGAGTACTCTCCGTCTTCGTGAATGCCTCGGTCTGGCCTATGCGCGACCAGGAGAAGGAGTGGGATTAGCTGATCTCATTGACAGTTTGGTAAACACCAGTGGTTGTACGGAGTGGATTAGAAAAATACCACAGGATGAGAAACGAAGCCGACTTCATGTTTGAAGAAAAAAGAGGGAATGCAGTCAGACGAATAACTAGTCATCCCAAAGTTGATGAGACTCCGATACGCTGAGAGTGATCTCGCTTGAGCCAAAAGCATATCACCCGTTATCGCCGTTCCAAATCCGATATCACAATCCGAGACGCGTGACCCCGAGTTGTCTATCCATCTCAACTGGACCGAAGCAGTCTTCCGTGCCTCCTGACGGATCGGCCCCGGGCACCTTTTGCGGGTGTTAGCACGCAGCAAGCTATCCTGGCATAAACCGACTTACTTCATGGACGACCGCGAATGGGTCCCAATGAGAATCAGTATGAGGAGCGAACTCGATAGTGTTCATAACGATATTAATCTCTTTTTCCCCATAGTAATGCTTCATAAAAGCATACATCATGTCTATGCCCGCGGAGACGCCTGAGCTCGTCCAGATGTTGCCGTCTTCGACCCATCGGGCGGATGGTACCCAGTCCACCTCTGGACGACTAGCAACGACTTCATTCCAGGCGAATTTGCTCGTAGTCGCCCGTCGCCCGTCCAGCAGGCCGGCTGAGGCGAGGACAAATGCCCCAGTGCACACGCTAAGTACGTACTTGGCCTCTTCGTACCGGAGATTGAAGAAATCCTGGTTTGTCGAGTCCTTGATGCTGAGGAGATAGTCAAGACCCCCGCCCCCGGGCACCATAATGACATCCAAAGAAGGAGCATTCTGGAAAGTATGGGTCGCCTCCATGGCAGGTCCAATGATATGGCCGAAGTCTTGGATGGGCGCATCAGGAGCCGAGCGAAAAGCTGGAGGCCTAGTCGATATGGGTCCAGTTGAATGAGAGATTACAGAGAGAGAGATGTTGAAGAACCAAGACATCTATGAGAAACGAGGTCAGGTTCGAAGCTAATCAATCGCTGCATGAAGTAAGTATAATGTACCCTGTAGAGCACCTCCAATGGCCCCCATACGTCCAAAGGCTCAAATCCGTCAAAGATAACCTGAGTCCATGATGGTTAATTCTCTAGCCTTGTTCAGTGAGCTACAAGACTAACTGACGTACCAGGCCGAAAGAGAGCGGATCATTCTGATTTCTCTCCTGCTCCTCCGTCGGAGGAGGAATATCCGCCCCTGCGAGTCCGGATAGGGACCATAGCGGCAGCAACATCAGCAATACCCCGGATAGATAAGCCTTCATGTTGAGAAAACGTAGGTGTCAAAATCGAACTTGGCAACCTCAAGAATCTTGATGCGAACAATCCAGCAGACAATTTTCAAAAGCACAGGACAAAGTATTCACTTATATATTACTTCTAGCAATGCACACTGCCGCCAAAAAGCTCAGGGCGGGTATAACTTACCAATATGCCTTTCGGGGATCTGCATTACTTTCTGCCACCACCCACTATACATTGTTCAGCATCCCGTGACAGGTAGGGTAACCTCTAGAGGTAACGATTCGGCGAAGTAAGCGCTCAAAGTTGCTCAATACTGCGCATGCTGACGATGCAGGCAAGCTGGATCGCTCCTTCAGGATTCTCCCGCCTATGTGATCCAGAAAGTAACAATCAACGTGACAAAATCGAATATATCTACACGATTTCGGTGCCAGGCCTCCAAACCGGAGACTATCAGGGCTGGGAATATTTGTTGAGACACCAACCCCGATCACGTCCTGACTTGGAGCAATTTTGAGAATGTTGTATTTTAGACATGTCATATCATCCTTTTCAAAATTAAGTATATCCCAAGGGCGAGTTATACACGAGGATGTGGTTAAGGAGATATCTGTCAAGCGACGCTGTCGTCATTATCAAACACAAAGATACTCTAAGGTAAAGGTCGATTGGGATAGGTTGGTGATATAGTTCTTAAATGAAGATGCCCTGGAGTCCAGGTCGAGGGAGGAGCCACTATCGGTAGCTGCCCGGGCCCAAAATCCGCTTTGGAAGGCATAGACGAGGCGTCATTACAGCAGGCTGGAATTTGCTTCCCGGCGCTTCCGGTTGCAGGTACTCTTCGGACCTGCTCCAGTGCTGGGATGACCTGCTCGACACAGGCAAATTATTTGTTGCTGTCTGAACAAAGAAGAAAGTTCGGATCTTGTCGAGACCCGAGACTGAACACTCACTCGTCCTCTGTTGGGAACGGTTCATCATCGCGGCATCGTATGAGTCTCTCCTGAAGCGGAGAACTAGGAAAATCTTACGATTAAATTTAGAATAAATGATTGAGAAACATTGGTTGGGATTCAAATTTTACTACGTCGTAGACCTGGTGGTCGTGGGTCATGCGAGAAGACTCTCCCGAAAGGAAACACCAGTCTCGCCAGGTCCAGGCAGTCTTTATCCTCACGTCCCAATGGCAAGTCCACACCTCCCACCCTACTACCTACACTTTCCCCCGCCAAGGGAGCTCCTACCTTGTCACGGGGCGCTCTTAACACTCGTCACACTGAGGTGGAAACTAACACCAATGGAGAATATGGACTTGCCTCCTTTTTCATTCGTCTAAATCGCAACCGCATGATTATGGTTCCCTGCCTGCTGGTTGACGGTGATCCGTGCTTCTCATGCGGCCCAATGTCGGAAACTCGAAACCCATAACACAAGCCGTAAAACGCCTCGAGATCATGTCATTAACCAACTCGCCCACCACGGCAAGCAACCCAGTAACCTCCTTCCAACAAACAGAATCGTAAAAAGCAACAGTGGAGTTCTTGACTCTAGCTTCCCCAAACGGAACACCCCTCCAAGCCCATCCCCTTAAAAGTTCTTGCTCGTGATGAACTTGCTAATCCTTGAGCTGGGGTCCCACTTCCCCCCTCTCCCACCAGCATCCACTTTCTCCACCTCATCATCCATCAGTACGAAGTCCCTCTCCTTCGGCGCAAATGGCCACCTCTTCCTCCTGTACCTCGTCATCATGATAATGGCCACAATGATGATGAACAAAGCACCGCCCGCGGAGGCACCCACGATGGGCACGATGTTGTTCCCCCCGCTGATCCCTGGTGGCCCTGAGTCGTTGGTCGGCGTGGAGGTGCTGTCGACTGCTGGGGTCGTGGGGGAGCCGGCCGGCCCTTGTACCGTCTCCTCCTCTGGCTCCTCCTGCCTATCTGGCACTATAGCAGTCTCCCTGGCTGCGGCTGTCGTCTCCGCGCTCGTGGTCGATGATGATGACCGCGTAGATGTCAACAGGGTGCTCGAGGCTTCTGCTGGAATTGCATCGGCCCGGCTCGTGGCTACCAGTGTCGCGATGGGCGTCGGGTCCGATTCATCTGCGACAGCAGCCGGGGTTGTTTGTTCTGGAGTAGCGGCGTCGTTGTTGTCTTGGTTTACGGGACTAAGCAGGCCGTCGACCACGTCGAGGAGACCCCCGGATGTGTTTGTGGGTTCCGCAGCTGCGTTGTTGTTCGGCGCGGCGACCTCGTTACTTCCACCCGTCGCAGGGGTTGGCTGGCTGCCCCCGACAAGGTCTCCCACAGCATTGCCAACGCCTCCGACCGCATCGCCAACACCTCCCACCGTATCACCAACGCCGCCCACCAGGTCGCCGAGTCCGCCGAGTAAGCCCGACATGGTGAAGTAAATAGGGTATCAAGAAGAAGAAAGAGGAAATATAAGTTGAAATCCCAACCGAGGGATTGAAGAGAATTGAATATTTCCGGAACAAGAAAAATATAATAAGAAAATAAGACAGATATTAAAAAAATCTCACGCTGCGGATCTACCGCATGTACGTACGAATCGAATGGTTTAAGTGACAGATGCCATATCGGAGATAATGAGGGCCATGGGAAAACTGGAGGAGGAGGACTACCAGGACGTTAAGACGCTTCGAAGAATGCTTACCTAGCAGATTCAAGAGAAGGTGGGTGGTTGTTCCCGGGTCCGGGATCTGTGACATCCGTTTGATCATCCGGGGTCAAGTGTTTGAGCTTCTGCAGGCTAAAACAGGATTGGCAGTTGATGCTGTGGCGGTCCGTGGGCGAGAATGGGTCGCTTTTTGTCGAACCGGGCGCAAGGGTGGCCGAGTCCCTTATTCCTTCATTTCATCACCATTGTTGGCCGACGATCCAAATACCTAAAAGAGTGAAGATAATCAAAACGGAAACTGGAGATCGCGAATCATGAGGGCGAAGCGGAAGTGCGGCCTTGGGTGGTCTTTGGCCGCATGGTCTTGTTGACGTCATTATCTTCCCTCTTGGTTGTCCCTTGAAACAGGGGGCCACCCATCAAATGATCCCGCCACGGCCCTCACGACCGCAGCAGAGCGAAGTAAAGCGCCGATCGGAATAATATTATCGCCCGTGAGGGCGTTCCTGCGCCCAGTCAGGGCCAGCCGGCGGTGGCAAACATGTCCTGCTTACCTTCTGCACCTTGATCAGAGAAGTTCCGCGCGCGTCATCGCCCGTTTTCCCCAGGGGTTGACCACCCAGAGATCGGCGGGAGGGACCCAGAGAGAGCTCGGCGGCTTACTTGACTGGTCCAACGGGGCCTCTGACTACCTTTAATTCTCGTTGTCCTCCACGCGCCTGGACTCTTGAAGATTCGTTGGCTACGGCGCGGAGGAACTGGCACAAGGGATAGGCGGTTCTTTTACCTCACTGGGTCACTCGGAACCACCGAATTCACGGACAGGGACGACCAACTGTGGCATTGCTCTATTAATGAGTCGACCATGTGCGTCAACCTGATATTGCAAGGGAATTCTATGCCTTGCCGTCTTGGCTTGTTCCTCTGTGCTCTGTGAAACCCTTCGTACCATCATCTATTGTAGAAATAACCTCGACGCCGTATCCCGTGCCCTTCCCGAGCCCCTCAACTCCTTTGCGAAATGGCATTATTATGTATCATCCGAAATCGAAAAACTCGTACTCGATCGTGTGCTGTCGTGAAAAAAAGGTGTACTTGTGTCTAAGACCAGTGCTTAGAAAAGGTGGAGAGCAAACGCGGCGACCAGGGACAAAATGGGGACGCCCAGGTGCTTCGCGGCATCTGGCAGAATGATAGTCGGCGCTGCGGGGTCGCCCTCGCCTTCGTTGGTCGTGTCCCCAGTCGAATCGCCTAGGTTGCCGCCGTCCGTAGGCCTCGAAGCAGACTCGCCCGTGCTCGTTCCCGCCTGGTCTAAACTGGAACTGGTCGTCTGTCCTCGAACGCGGGTGGTGAGGGAGGTAGGAGTCCCGTCGGGTCCCTGCGTAGGACTCGGCGCCTGAACGGTCGGCGGAGGCGGGGCAGCAGCCTCCGTCGAGGAGTGGTCAGGCTCCTCGGGCGGGGGCGAGACATGATCTCCAGGGACAGGCTGATCGGCGGGGCAAGTGTAGCTTCCGCCAGGCTTCTGGTAGCCGAGGAACTTCGAGGGCGCCGAGTAGTTGTCGACCACGCAGGAGAAGGTATAGCAGAGACCCGTCGCGGGGTCGAAGAGCGTCGAGAGGCACGAGGGCGTGCGGTTGCAGAGCGAGGTGCAAGCCTCGTTGGAGCACGGCGCATCCTGGGCTGCGACGAGTGGAGCCGCTAGGGCGAGGATTAGGCTTTGCGTGACTTTCATGATGATTCAGCAGAGTCAAGGATGGATGGTTGGGAAGAAGGGCTTGGTGTTTGGAGTTTGGAGGTGAGATTAGATTCTGATATTTGTGTCGCATGTAGGAAGGGACCATGATAGGAATTTAAGGAACTCCCAGTCTCCGTCACGCCTTCCTGCTTTGAATTCCTTTTCTTTGAGCTCCAGCAAAAGGCAGGAGGTTGGAAAATGGCGGGGATCACGTGATACACGTGAAGCTCAAGTGCCGGCGCTGATGAGCTGTCATTGGCCGTCGTAGAATAAAAGTCAGCCCATCTAAATAGGAGATCGTGCTCGCGCCTCGCAACCTCTGCGCTTTCGGAACCAATCCCAGGACTCCGCGTCCGTGGCCGCTGCATGGCTCACAAGATCCAGCCAGCCATTTCTCTGGCACTGCTATGTCATCAGGCACCCAAAATCCGACGGCGATGGTCGTTGAATCCAAGCCGATCAACGCCACACGTTGGAACCGACTCCTCACGGTTGTGGCGCACAAAATAATGCGACGGTGCTTCTCTTGGCACTCAAGCTCCTGGTCCGGATCGATCGTTTTTATCTCAAGGATATGTATCAAGGCGTCAAAATTAACGACACTCGCCGAGGCAAACACCATGCAATTTGTATCGCGAAACACCTCGGTCCCAGTCCCAAAGGTATACTGCGCCTTCACACGCAAGGGCATCACGTATATCGTCATGGAGAGGATCGACGGTACAATGGCGAGTACTGGCTGGGGTCTCCGATCTCCAGAGTCCAAAAGGAGAATTTTGGAGCAACTAAGATCAATGGTTGATCAGCTTCGCAACATTCCACCACCAGATAACGTCGGCGTCGCGAATATCGATGGTGGCCCTGTTTATGATGAGCGTCTACCGAGGAAGTCTAGCTGGGGTCCTTTTCGAACTATCCAGGACTTCCATAGGGAACTTCGAGACGGAATCGAGGCCAGCCAGCTGGACGACAACTCTGTGCCTGGCCTCCGCGAACTTTGTGCTTTCCACGATGAACCTTGGCTTACGCCCGTCTTCACGCATGGCGACTTAAGCAGTTTTAACATTCTAGTTCGCGGCGACGAAGTCGTGGGGATTCTTGACTGGGAAACGGCCGGGTGGATGCCTCCATACTGGGAATATGCCTCGGCTTGGAACGCCGCTCCAATGAATCAGTTTTGGCAGGAGGAGGTTGACAATTTTTTAACGAGCATGCCGCGAGAGCTGAAAATGGAAGCGATTAGACGGAGATGGTTTGCAGCAATCTAATGATACATTAATGACATGTCGCACCAGGCGAACAAAATTTCAAGGCGTTGTCTCCTTCCCTCCCAGCAAGTCATAAGTCGCCACCTTGGCAAGATCGAACTGGCCAGGCTCAGCCTTGCCATCGAATCTATGCTGCCCTGCTTTCTTCTCGACATACAACATCGCCGTGTCACGTATCGTCTGCCAGTCAAGTGCAGAGGTGCCCAGGGATTTTCCATCCTTCTGCAATCGCTCCAAAGCCTCCCTCACCCATTCGACGCAATTCCATCGCGGCTCCAATCCTCGAACGGGCACACTCTGCAGGACGGATGTCAAACGGCCCACGTCTATGATCTTGGCAACCAGAACGCGGACTAAGATCATCGCACTAGCTTCCGTGCGGGTGTTTCGCCCTTCGAACTCCCATACCGATTGCCCGGACCTATTATCTACTCTTTGTTTGGCATGGTAGCGTTTGCCTTTCGACAAATGGGTCTCTTCCTTGGGCCCGACGAAGAGAGCCCAGTGATATCTTGCTTCTGTTAGCTACGATTACTAGGGCAGGGCAAGAGATTGTCTAACTTGTCTTCACCTCCTGGCATTGTGGCTTCGCCGCTACGGACATAGAGGGCGACGTAGAGACGGTCTTTGTTGGATGGCATTTCGTGAGCTTGGGTAACAGAAGGCGCATCTACGTAGACACCCAGGCACTAGGCAGGTAAAAGATGAATAATGGGAAGTCTATGTGGCGCGAATATCATAGCTGATGGAGAATATTACGTCACAGGGCGGCCATTCCCTACCTTTTTTATATTGGCCTCCCGTCTTCATGACATCTGCGCAGACTCTCCCTAGCTTATTTGGCGGCACCGAATAAGCTCAAGAAGCCGAAATCAACCATTCGCTGGCTAAGGGAACATTGACTGAGCGGCTAATGAATGGCATGACTGGGCCGCGGTCTGTTTCGTTGGTGCTCTGGCCCTTTACGCGCTAAGCTATCCCTTAAGTGCACTTCCTTTCTGTTCTAGAATTTTGGATGGGTATCCATGATTCGAAGAATAAAGACCAGCTCATATTTCAATTTCAAAAATTTTACACATTTTTATCCCGCTCATTTGCGTGCTACATTGCGAAAGATTTAGATAGGAAAGCCCAAACCGCTTACGTCGTTCTTCCTATCTGGGTGGGCGTGATTACCCGACCCTCTCGGTATCTCCTCAGGAGCACGCCCCGATCTCGGATATCTATGCCACGCAGGAGAGTCCCCTACGTTTTATGATCCCCATCTTACCAGCTTGTGAGGGCGTTGATCCGTGGCAAGGTGTGCCCCGATTTCTCTCCAGGGTCCCGTCGGCGCACTGGGAAGCTCCTAAATGGCTAGCATTGGCTCGCCGCGGTAACAAAACTCTAGACCGTACCGGGGTTCACGGCTCGCTTGGGCACTACCTGTGGGGCTGACAACACGTAAACCCAAGTATCAGTAGACAGAATGGACAACTTCGTGGCTGGTCGCCGTTGATACATCAATTCTAACGAACCAGTGGTCAGCTCCTCCTCGTCCGCCTCACCACAGCTGCGTGTGACCAGCCAATCATTCACGCAAGCCCGCCACGTCTCGCGCCTAAGGGGATATCCGGTCCCCTTCTGCATCCAGTAGTTTTTTAACAGGCGTACCTTGGGCATGAATCCGCCATGCATAGTTAGTGGGATTGATGTGGTGACCGGTAATTGGGCCAACCTGACCCGATGGCGGTCCACTCCGACTGGATGTCTACCCTAGCGGGCCGGGCCGACAGCGTTTCCTGGATAGGCTTGGGCATAGGCGCCCCAGTATCTCGAAACATCAGCTAACAAGTCCTAAGTATATAATAAGAAGAAATTCGGCCGATATTCTCTCTCAGGGCACCATATATACTCATCCATTAACTCAAAATACCCCCGATATTATCCACCTATAAACTCCAACATGGCTTCCTACGATCCCACCGTCTTTCAGCAAGACAAGACCTTTATTAAGGACACCGTCGCCCGCTTCGTAAGACCGTCACAAACCACCCGGGCCGCATTTGCCTCATTACATACATGCTAATCGAATATGAAAGGTCCGCCACCACGATAACGAGGTATTCGCCCGCGAGGTCCATGTTGACTTCAGCGACTTTCTTGGAGGCGCACCCGAGATCTTTATGCGAGAGGAGTGGGTCGACCGCCTCCAGCGGATGATGTCCGGAAGCCATGACTCCCAGAGGGCCACATCGTGAGTCCAGACCATCTATCTTGCGCCGAGGACGGATGGTTGGGTGGGGATGCTGACATTCGTAGGGGCATCTTTGTGAATCTGCAGCAGCCAGGACCGGAGAGTCAGCGGCCCTTGACGTGTGGGGCTATCGTGATGGCTGATGGGGAGGTCGTCGAGGATGGTGAGAGGATCCGCATAGAGGTATGGTTCTCCAACTACCTGCCACTTTATGTTGAATGGGAATGCTAATGGTTATAGGGCCTCTTTGATCTTGGGCTGATCCGCATGAGCGAGCTGGAGCGCGCCGGAGAGAACCCTTGGAGGATTTATAGGCAGGTCGCGAGGAAGGCCTAACCGTGCATTGGTAAATACCACATCATTGACTACGAGAGCTCCAATTGGCAAACTGTAATTGAACAGAATACATAATCCATCCCTATTGTACCTATATACATGATTTGCACAAATAACACCTTGTACCCTTGGGATACTACCTATAATATTTCCCACTACCTGCTTTATCCACCTGAGCTTTTCCTGACATTAGCATCCGGACTAATCAAAGTCTTAAGGCTCCTCGGGTGCGGGCTCCTCGGGCGCAGGCTCCTCGGGTGCAGGTTCCTCGGGTGTAGGCTCCTCGGGTGCAGGCTCCTCAGGTGCGGGCTCCGCGGGCTCCTCTCCAAACAGACTTGGCTCAGCATTCTCGACGAGCATCTGGACGTACTCATCGAACCAAGCACCAGCACGGGGTGCACCCTCCATGCCGCACTCGCCATCACTCTCACCGCCAGGCTTGATCCAGACCAAGCTGTCGATATGGGTGTTGTTGCCCGTCGAGCTGCCCGGCGCGGCTCCGAACCCGGCAGGCGCGACGTTGCACCACTCGCCCCACTCCTCCCTTGCTCCCGGAAGCGCCACGCGGCCCTGGTCGATGATGAACTGGCTCGGCTAGAGGAGGATGTCAGTATCTCCAACCTTGTCTCATGTAAGGAGTAGACGGCCTTGGGTTAGGGACGGGAACTTACAAGACCCTCGGCCTCGAGGAAGGGCGCTAGGGACAGGGCATAGTGGTTCTCATCCCACGAGGGAGAGTACTCGGTGTAGTTCTCGCGGACGGTGGCGTTGAAGGGGTTGTAGTTGGAGACGTTGGTGGCGAAGCCGCGGATGCGCTTGCCTTCTCCGGCGAGGGCGAGGACCTTGGCGAATTCCTTGGCAGTCGGCTCGAGGTTGCTAAGACACCGCATGTTAGCAGCTTTCATCGCAAGGGGAGTAAGAGAATCAGGAGACTCACTCCTGCCAACCCAACCTGAGAGACAACACGTTAGTGAATGAACTGCCAAATAAACGGGGACAGGAAAAAAGACTTACCAGCCTCCATGTGCGGCGTCTATATACAGGTGGACGTGGTCGAACTGGAGCTCCGAGATGGCAAAGGCAATACCCTCCTGTATAGAGATATGGTTAATAAGATGAAATAGGGCCGTATTATGGGAATAGGAAGCAACAAACCTCGTATAGGGGGGTCGCGTTAGCGCAAAACTCGATAGCAGAGTTGGTGATCGCATTGCCCAGAGAATCAGGCTCTAGAACAATGGCAAAGGTGAGGTCCGACGCCGCGCCAACCTTCTCGGCATACGGCTTGATGAACTCCTCCTTGTAGATCTCAAGGCCGTTCTCGTCGCTGCTTAGCTCACCACCCGACTCAAGACCAGAGCAGTCACGGTCAGGGAGGTTGTAAAGCACGAGACCAACGATGTGGTCCTCGCCGGTCTCCTCCTGGATGGCGCGGGCCCTCTCGATGGCGGTGTCGATGCCGGCGAGGCCAGCGCGGGTGGTGATCCACACAAAGGTACCGATGTCCTGGATGGTGCGGACCCTGGCGGCGTTCTTCTCGTCGCCGGCAGCCTCGAATGCGGCGTAGGTCTCTTCGAGCTTATCGGACCAGTCGGGGTTGGCATAGAGCTTCCTGCCCTCGAAGGGGGAGGGACCAACAGGCTCCGCGGGTTCAGCGGGCTCAGTGGGCTCGGGCTCGGCGGGCTCAGTAACCTCGGGCTCCTCTGGGGTCTCGGGAACTTCGGGGAGCTCGGTGGGTTCCGGGGCAGCGGGAGTGTCGCTGACCTCATCCTGGCGGCGGGAAAGACCGGGGTGGGCCGCAACGAGGCTGGTAGCCGAAAGGGCCGCAAGTATCGTGGAAACACGCATTGTGAAGTGTGTTCAATCGGTATAGACGAGAGATCAGAGGAGATATGGGGAAGCAAGTGAGTGACAGTGGGAAGGAGGGTGCTTGTGCTGTATTGTCTCGACTTCTGCCTGCTCAGATCCTACCATGGGTCCGGAAGGGGGGAGGATCGTCTTTATACTCAGAGGAATAGCGCCAAGTTCTTAAGCATCACTGGGGCTTCATATGAGCGTATCCCCAACGATGGTACTTGGCCATCCGGAGGTATATCGGCCCTTAAGCCGTCCGATGAAGTCATCGCGGGCGGGGAATTGCTTAGCATCAAATATACGACCTTTCATATCGTCCCCGTAACCGCGATACTACCAACCCGCCATCGCGCCATACCCCTGGCATCTGTCCTGAGCACTTTAGCTTAACGTGGTGGTTTGAGCTATAGCGGGTCCCAAGCCGGGGTGGGTTTCTCCGGCGCGATCGCTTAATTGCCGGGTGCATAGCCCGGCCGTATCGGGCGCCAGTCCCGAACCGACCGTACATTATTAATAAAGGGGTTAGAGCACGTGGAGTCGAGTGGGCGGAGTGCAGGAACGGGATAAAGTAAGTCCTCATAACAACTGGGGTGGCTTTTAATACGTGTCAATCGCATTATTATTCTTGCCACTCACATTATTCCCCCTTAGAGATCGGTCGCCCAGACCCGGGCTAGTTGATTAAGGGCAGGCCGGGCGGGAAGAGTGGAGGTACAAACACTATCGGTATATTGCGAGCGGCATTGACTAAAGCGGTTTCCTGGTCTTGGATGGAATGGTGACAGAGGCGACAAGGGGCCTGTTTTCATGCTTTCATTAAGACGATTGGAGGCACAAATTGTCTCCGCCACTTGCGGGGCTACCTGATCGGGAAAATATGCCCTTGCATATCGACGCGGGGGAAAGACTACATAAAGATCACTTTGCGGGAGGGATCGGCATAATAACCCAGTACCGGGCCACTCAGGTTGGAAAGAAGGTAACGTTTGCGCCCTTGGCCACTCTCCCGACGGGAACTTCGGCTTGAAGAATGGAGTGAGTGGAAAGCTTGCACTATCGGCCGGGGGTCCTGGTATTCCGGGCAGGAATCCCGGATAAATGCAAGATATACGCCTCAAGACGATGCCGGGGGGCTGACACATCCTTAGTAAAAGAAAAAAGATGCGGTTATTGTGTATAAACATGGATTGCGTTCTCAGATACAAATTTCTTGACACTTGGGCACACCTGCTGCCCTCTTCCCGCCCATACGCACACAGCATGACGCTCCAACTACTATAGCGCAGCATTGAATATCTGTAACCGTTTGTGAGTAATTCTGAATAACGAGACAAGCACTAGTCCAAGAATCACTTATAATATCAGGCGTTAACAATGGGGAATCCGAGAAGATTCAAACTGTTCTCGAGAACTTGCTTCGCACATTCGTAAAGTTCAAGCTGTGCTCGGCGGCCTTCGGGGCTGATTTCGTCCCCCTCGCCGGCTGTACTCGGCCCGGCCTCGTCGGGGTCAGCGTCAGGCTTAGCCTCATCAAGCCTGGCGGAGAGGGCGTAGACGAGGCGATTCAGGTACGCCAGCACGCCATGCGGCTCCAGCGACTTGTAAGTACTGGCAACGACGTCGGGGTACTGCGCCATGACGCGGAGAATGTCGACGTAGGTCTCGTCCTCTAGCACCGTGTAGTCAGGATCCACGTCTCCAGCCCCGCTGGCTCGTAGATTTGCTACAGTGGAAGAAAGCTTCGCGAGGTAGCCGAGCAGGTTGGGCCTGGAGTCCCCGTCGGCCAGTGACAGTTTCTTGGGGTCGAACGTGTAGCCCTGGGTGAGCCTGCTAGACATGTCTTGGGACAGGAGCCCCGCGATGACTTCGTCGTCTCCAACCACCGCGGGCCCGCTGCCACTTTCCTCTCCACCGCTCTGCGACTCGAGAATCAACTCCCTGGCTCCATCGAGTATTGTGGTCAACGTGCGCGCGTTCTTCAGATGGGCTGGCATGCTCTGAATCCCGCCAAAGCTAATGTGCTTGATCTTCGCCGCGAGGTCCTCGCGCCCCATGAGCTCTAGAGCACGGAGAACCTGCTGGAAGTGCAGCGTCTGCCGCGCCGAGACGACATAGATCATCTTGTCGAACGAGTACTCTGCCTCGCGATCTAGTACCGCAGCGATGTCCCTAAGGAGATACGTCGTAGATCCGGTGCGGCCGCGGATGGGCTGAGTACCTAGACCTTTCCCCTTCTCGCCGTGGTTGCTGAAGTTGATCATCAAGGACCCGTCGATCTCTTCACATATCCCCTTTTCTCTCAAGGTTGTCTCAACTTGGGCGATGGTTTCGGGCTTCACTTTTGATTCACCAGAGTACTCGTCGAATTGGATACCGAGGCGGTCGTAAGCGGCCTTAAAGTGGGCGATACTAACCTCACGCCAGCGGTTCCACAGCGCGAGTGCCTCATCGTCACCATCTTCCATGCGTCTGAAGAAAGCATCGCGCTCAGCGAAGATGCCCCTGCTTTCAATTTCGGCCTTCGCCTCTTCGTCGTTCTTTGCCTGTCTACTGAGATCCTGCTCAGGCTTGAAGAGGTCCATTATCTGGGAGTATACGTCAAGGATGTGGCCGAGGGGGTCGTCACCTTGCAGCTGATCGTCCGAGCCGAAGCGGGTCCAGCCGGCAGCTAGCAGGCCGATATGCTTGCCCCAGTCGCCAATGTAGTTGAGCCTCGTCACGTTCCAACCCATGGACTCGTGAGTTCGAGAGATGAACTCGCCAATGAGGGTGCTTCGGAGATGGTCGGGTGTGAAGCTAGACGCGAGGTTCGGGGAGGAGAATTCGATGACGATCTTTCGGCCGGATTCGGCGACATTTTCGGCCGGACCGTGAGCTGTCTCTGCGCCGTATGAAGAGCCTCTCTCGCGAATGTAAGGCAGGAGGAGGTGAGAGATAGTCTTCTTGGAAAAGAACATGCGAAGGTGTACACCGTCCGTGTAAGGAACTGAGAGCAGTGGGGAGGTGGGAAGCTGGTAGCACGCAGACCGGCGCCAATTAGCTTTTGCAACTTTCAGGTATCCAGGATAAGGGGGGAAGCTCCAGGACGACGACAGGGGGTGGCAGGAGGATTGCATAGTTATTCTACCTTTTGGGTAATGTCAGTGGCCAAGCTGCCTAAGTCGGCTGCATTCAACTTGAGCCTTGGCAGGATGACCGCTAGGTCTCCCACCTCTATGTCGCTTGTTGACGTGATGGCTTCGTAGGCGACTGAGATATCGCAACCTACGGCCGCCGCAAGGAGGCCTGCAAGGTGCGAGCGGTAAATATCCAATGGCTTGGTCAGGACGTCGAGAGTGGGAATATCTGGCAAGGGAGAGTCCAGTCCCAGGCTCCCTAGTTGCGTCTCAAGCGCGGCCATGTTTGGCGCGACAACCGCCATGTTTGCTAATGCTACTAATGCGAAGGAGTGGCGTATGACAGTGAGGAACTATTGGAATCCACGCAATGCGTTTCTGAGCTTTTTTCGATTTTGGTTTAGAAATCGATCAGAATGGAAAGTTCTTGCTGAAATTTCTTTGTCTTGCACAGAGGACGGAGAGTTGCACATGTTATTTACTTACCCCCACCGACCTATCCATATTGGGCACGAACAGGTAGGAAAGCAAAGCCCAACAGTCCATGATACTTTGCTGGTACAAGTAGTCCGTTTCCGGTGAAAGTGAGGCGAGGATGCATGTCTACGTACAGGTAGGTCAGATGACGATGTGGGGTGCCCAATCACCCTCAAAGAGAGGGATACTCATCCATGCCTTGCATCAACGCACCGCCATACAGAGCCTGCCTCCACCATGATTTCTTGCACCGATGGCGAATGACAGTGACCGTTTTTTCTTTGGCTCGGTCAACACGTCATCAGTGCGGAAGGTCGCGAAAGTTTATTCTCCAGGTGCCTAGGCAGAGGGCCACCCTCATGGTGATTTATTCTGCCACAGGTGGGCAAGTTTGATAGCTAGAGATAGTGCAGTGCTGGGCCGTTTCTGTACCACCACGACAATTATGCCAGCACTTCGGCAATTCAGGCATGGCCTAAAAGTACGTGGGGGCGATCGATTGGCTGTTTAAAGCTCGAATGAGGTTACACCGTCCTATAACGTGTGACTCTTATCTATTGCATGAAGATAGTCCCAGCCCTTCATTCAAGTCGAGGCGTGGCTGCTCCATCCATGGGGCGAATTGCTAGGGCGCTTTGGGAATTTGGAGGGGAATGTAATTGAATGATTAGAATTGGGCCGCCGTATAGCACCCAACATGTCGTAAAATAACTACCTAACATGCCGTAAAACACCCAACATGCCTGAAATGCGAAGATTGTAAGAACCATGAAACACACAATCGGCGGCCGGAATTGGAGGATACCAGATTGCATGATACTACTGGCAAGGGTTGGCGGGAAGGAGAAATAGAACTGCGAGTGGTGATGAGACACATGATATCGTTTCTAAGGAGGTATCAAGAGGACTTACGAGAGTGAGAGCCCAGTGCTGCAGGTCAATTCCCCGGTTCTCCTTGATCGTTACCGCCCGAGTGATCTGGTCGCCCCCGAAACGTAAATGTCAGCACGAAGAGCTACACTTGTGTGGGTGAATTCTCAGGTCGACGCACCTTGTGCTGAAAGTTCTCACAATCCCGGAGTAGAATTTTCAGGTCCGGCAGTAGGTTCTCCAAATCCGCGTACATCTCAGATATCTCAAAAAACAGCAATTCGAGCTGCTCTTCCTGCTTCCCCGAGCCGTTCTTTCTGAAGCGGTCTGCATCTCGCTGTTGGAAAGAATTCCATGAATAAAGATTTCGGCAGATCTCATCAATGAGCTTTTGGACGAGATCTTTGGCCTTACTCGCCCATTCATCCCTCCTCTCGAGACTCTCGGCCTCTCTTCGGGCCCGGTTGATTCCCGACGGCTGTAGCGGCCGCGATATATGCCGAGAATCAATCTGAGGTGTAGGTTAGCCAAAAGACCCAGTCTTGAATTCGGTATGACGGCAGACGAATAGCTGGGGGACAAGTAGTATAGTGTGAAACATTGGGTTCCTACAGATGTTAGGAAGCATACACAAAGCTTAACTTACACCTGCTCTAACATTTATCTCTAGCTTGTAGGCTGTATCCCTCCACCCCTGCAGTGCACGCTCTGTCCGATACTTCATAATGGTCAAGAAATAGTGCCTTGGGCACCAGTAGGGTACGTCGGGTTGCCTGTTTCCGCTTGCCAGGGTGTTTCCGATTGTCAGGGCATCATAGTGGACTTCGTCAGCATCGAGGTCCTCGATAGCTTCGGCATCAAAGCTTCCCGGTGTAGCAATCTTTGAGTCGCCTATGTCCCCCGTCTCCGAGGCCCAAGGCGGATTGGGGCGGTTGTAGTAGTAGTGTAAGGAAGTCTGGTCGTCGGTATCCTGGTCACCGGTATCACGCTCCTCGGTGTCATCTGAGTTGAATGATTTGTCGACCAAGGAGTAAGCATCCCATATCGAACTGTCATACCTGAAGACAGCACACGAGGCCTGCACTAGGTGTATAAGTTCCATCCTTTCCAGCTGGGTTTCGGGTGTTTCTGCTTGAAACAGAAAGCTGACGTTCATTGTCCTTCTCAAATCGCTGCCTCCTTCGTGGAGGACCTCTGGTGAAGTAACTTCTATCCATTCTGGGTACGACATGTGGTATTCCATCGCGAATGTGGGTTGGTCCGGCTGAGAGAAGCAATGTTAGCACGAGGGTATTTGAGAAGATGTGCTCTGTTTCCTTACGTACGGGTGCGCTGACTTTGATGGCCTTTGTGTATGAGAAATTTCTTTGTAGGAATCCACGGAGCACGGGGGCGGACAGCCTCGTAGTTGCCAAAATAAGGGCCGCCACAGCATGGGCATTGGGGGTCAAGATGTGACTAGTATTCTAGTTAGTTTGGTGAACTAAGCATATTCTGGAGGGTATCATACATTCTCCGTATTGCGGCATCCGGTTCACCAACAGAGTTGAAACGCTAGGCTGATATTAGTCCCAGGCCAAACAGAGATGATTACTAAACACACCTGCAACTTGAGAGCCTCTTGAAATTCTGCAACTGACATTGCTCCGTTGTAAGAACGAGGGACCATATCTCGGCTCCGATCGTCTAGCCATACTGCCAAACCGGGCGGGGATGATCCTGTGCCGAGGTAGACTTCTTCTAGGATCTCGTTCGAGCAATGAGGCTGGAAGCGCTCGGTATCGGACTTGAAACTAGGTGAGTACTTGGGAGATCCCAAGAATATTTGGAGATAATCGTCGATGGATCCCGATTCTAACTCGTGTTTGAAGTGGAACTCATCCGCACGCTTTTCCCCAAAGGGGTTACATCGATCCCAGTCGTGAGCCCGGGGAAGGATGTTTCGTGGTACTGGGTCATGCATAATGACTTCATGGCGTGTGGGGTAAATGTGACAGAGATGTTTGTGTGATGAAAGGGGTTAAAAGGGTCCGAGTTGGGAATATGGGGTGATAGCAGTTAATATACGGAGGAACTCAAAGGGACTGCTCCGGATTCTCCTATCTCGGGCGGCCGTCGAGCTGGATGGCTGAAACCGTCCCGCATTGGCATCATTTTCATCCGTCGAGCGCTGCCTATCAATGTAGGACGGATGGGCAGATGGCCCATGACCCTCTACTATCCTGTCCCCAAAGACGGCAAACCCCGGTGCCGGTACATGTGTAGAATATCTGGATCTTAATAGGTATGATTCATATCTTGGGAGACAGTAAAAATCCGCCACGTCGTCTTCCGCTTCATACAAGCCCAAGGCATGATTTGACTAGAAATTTCAAGGCTACAAGCAAGGAAGCGGTGTCAAGGCATGGCCATGCTTTGAGAGGATGGGGTCTACCAGACTCCGACTACTATTGGCATTCGTGGTTGTTATACGCCGGTGCCAATTTGAGCAGTTGTAGTCATGTTGTACATGAACGTTGCCCAAGATTGGGCACCTATTTGACATGCAGTCAGCTTTGGCGAGGGTCAGTCAGTCACCTGGGACCTCCGCCACAGACGAATGTTGAATTCTACACTACTGGTAGGCGGGCACGGGAATTCTTGGAGTTAACTAGCGTCGATTATTCTAGAACTGGGCAGCGAGCGGGGAAAAGAGAATGCTGAAGGAACACACATTCGCAGGTAAACAATTATAACTCCTGAGGGCGGCCTTGCTTCCGGGTTATTGTGATGTAGCTGGACGGTACTTGTGCTCTGGAACCCCCACGCCCTCGTCAGCGGGAGCATGAAAAACGCGGGAAGAATAATAGCCAATAAAATAAGAAGCTAGTTCTAGCTCTTCCGAGTCGATGCCTGGTCGCCTGGTCGCCTGGCCGCCTGGATCGCGGACTGAGCTTCCCTTGGACGTCCATGCATGGTGTGTATCATTCTGAGAAATCGGCCCAGTTGGGCACTTACAATGTTAGAGTCACCATAGAAGCCGCATATATCCTTCCGCGAAGGTTGGGGCGGGAGCGGGCTTACCCGGTTAAGCACTCTGGTGGCACGCCACTCCACCCACCCACCCACCTCCATCTCAATCTCAATCCCACCCAACCGTCGGGTTCCCATTCCTAACTCTGACCTTTGAAATAGGACAATAGGCACATCTGGGGACTCCACAGTCCCCACACAAATCCTGACGGATTGGCATTCCTGATCTTCCGCAGTTGCACTGCCGTAATGTCAGACGGGGAGGATAATTGGACCGAGAGAAAACTCCTTCCAACGTACACATTGCCACTGCACCACGTGTTTCTTAGGGGCCCTGAGTCGAGGCTCTGGTGGGTCGAAAATTGATGAGCCAGAAAGGGGCTCCTTGGCTGCGGAAGGGTTCATCTGGGCCAAGGTCCCGCCGGATGGAAATGGCGTGGAGAGCACATCTATTATGGCGTCGAGACGCTTGGTTGTTCCCATTGTGATCAATTGAACCGCAAAGTACGCCCTGTTTTTCCTTTGTTCGCTTCTGTGGGTGCGAGCAAAATACTTACCAGGGCGAAAGCCCTGGTTTCTCAATGGATGAATCAGCGACGTCGGAGGCTGCATAATGCCTCGTACCTGCAGGAAAGGCTAAACAATCATGCTCGCTCTGTAGCGTGTTGAAGACGGATAGGTTTAGCGAATCCCAGTACGAACCCGGTTTTGCTGCGATGTGTTACGAAATGGCGTCCCGTTTGATGAGCACAAGTCATGTTCATCAAATCATTTCACCGAAACCGGACGACCACCTGGGTCGCTAGTGGGCCGAGCGTAGAGAAATATAGACTGGAGGCCGCGGAGTGTCTTTCGGATGGCCCGGCCTTCTTTCACGTCACTGTTGCGATGATATTAGTACTATCCATTACAATGTGGGGATGAAGTGGTTGTGGTTCAAGTTGACTCGCCTTGGTATGCTTTTCCACGCCGGAGCTAGCATTTGGAGTTGTACAAGGGGGTCGTTTCGGGGAGAAAGAATGGGCCAGGGGAAAGGGCAAGGGTGAGAGGAAGTGGACCGGGAGGAGCGGGGAGAGGTAAGAACCAATATCAGAGACGACAGGGGTAGGATAGGAAATAATCTTGTGTGCATTGACACATCGGCATGCGAGGACAAGATGTTTGTTCAACTGTACCACCGTATAGGTGGCGACACGTCCAACGCCCGGGGCCACTTACTGTATCTCAATCAAGGCTGATAGAAATTATATATTGTGGCATTCGTTCTATTACTTCAAGGTAGTCGACTGAAGTAGACGAGTCCCATAGACGACCACGCTCCCGCGGGGAAGTAGTCAAAGTGAAAACGTTACAAGCTTAAGACGCACGGTCAAGCCGCTTGGCCCTCCTCCGCAATACGGTTCATCACTTACTAGAGAACGCATGGAGAGTTATTTAACGCTCTCCTGTTTCTGGCCTATGACACTGCCATATGACATAAGTCGACCTCTATGTTGGGGGAGGGGGAAGGGGGGCACAGCATGTGAGCATCACGCCTATGCGGTGTCCCACGGGGTGCCGGCCGGTGTGTACCCTGAATAGATAGGCATCGCGTTTTTGATATTCCTGGATAGTTGCGCCGTCGAGTTACACTCGCTTTACGCAGGATAGATACACTCGCTACCATACCTATATCGGAGGTCGTCGTTGGGCAGGCGGGCCACCGGGGGCAGCTACATTCTCACCGCTATCTGCGTACTTGGACGTGTAGCTCCGGGTAATAGGTGTAGCACCGGGTAATGGGAATATTTGTGTCAACCGGGTTGTTACCCTCGCTTACATTAACATGGATGATGTTGTAGTTGTAGCTACTCAGTCGAACTTGTTGCTCATCTTCTTCGCTTTACGAAGAGGAGATGGACTCGGGAATGGTTACGGAGTACCGCCTGGTATTTTATTGAATTGTGGGTGGGTAAAGTAATCCCTCGTGTGGATGGAATTGTGCACATTCATTTTGCAGTACCAGACAATCATCACTCCAATATCTATCTATAACTCATAAACAAGCTTGCCAGTCTGTCATGTCGCATTGTCCCGTAAATGGGGGGAAGGGGTCCTACCACCAAAAGGTCTACAGGTCGGCACCGGGTCTCCATCTATATTTGCAAAATATTATTCGGCAGGCTATATCACTCAGCATATTGATTATGACCTGGAGTTGGGGTGGTGGTAATATCGCTGTTGCTCGAGCCGGGGGGGCTGTCGCTTTGACAACCAGTTTGTTTACTCTGTCCTCCCAGCTTTCCCGCCTTCAGTTGCCACTTGGGAGCTACAGCGATTCCATCCGTCTCTCTCTTTTTTTTTTCTTTTTTTCACCTTGATTGATTAATCTGCGCGGTTTCGTATTGTCTTTCTAAGGTGCAACTTGGGCTGTCCGAAATGGCTGCCCTCGCTAACTGGTCGTTTGCGCCGCTCCCCCCATTCGCGCCTACCATATTCCCCAATATCCAGCTGTGGAACGTCAGCGATGGCCTCGGCCTAGAGTACCAAGTCGAAGTCTCCTGGCCCTTCGAATGGACGTCCCAAGAAGCTGAGGTGTCGGCACTCGCCATGTACGCTGCTACCCTCAAAATCCTCCCTCTCACCGATGATAATTTGAGTAACACGCCTTTACTAGGTACGTCCTGGACGGCAACGCCCTCGGGATGACCGCTGCAGAGGCATTGAAGCGCCGAGGTCCCGTGGAATTCGCCCAGCCCGACACCGTAGTTGTGGCGATCGGCTATCCCTTGACGGACACAGTGTATAGCCCGCAACGAAACATTGACTTCCGCCCTCCTCTTCCCAAGGGCTCCGAGCCGAACCCGGACGACCCGCCCTCCGGTGCGGAGGATTTCATTGTGTTCCTTGAGGACGTCCTGCGGCCGTTTGTCCGCGATACCCTGTTCCCCAATGTTAACTTCACACGCGATGCTCTCTACGGACATTCCTTTGGTGGGCTCTTCTCCATCTACGCCCTGCTCACCAGACCCGATCTCTTCGACACGTTTATTACGGCGAGCCCTGCCATCTTTTGGAATAATGGTTCGATTCTTGACGAGGTGGGCAGACTGCAGAAGATCGATACGTCTGGCGAGAAGTCGAAGCCGGCATTTGCAATCGGCTATGGCTCGCTGGAGCAATTCCCTATTAAGCGCCGAACCGAGACTCAGGAGGACTTCGAGTTCCGAAAGTCCATTATCGAGACTTTCAAGATGACTGACAACTGCAATGAGTTATATAAGCGTATCCTGGGGAACCCGAAGTTGAGAGACGTGGTACTGAAGGAATACGAGGGGCAGGACCACTTCGGAGTGGGTGCTAGCGCCCTTACAGATGGCATTGACTACTTCCTGGATTGGTAGATAGCAAGGTTTCCACCATAACGAGAGTGCGAGGTTAATTAAGTTTCTCTCCTTAGCTATGATGATGCGTAGCTTCTACGTATTCAATTTGTATGCCTCCTGGTTCCAGAAATTAGACCGAAAAGTCAGCAACTAGCGCGTCGACGAAACATGATAGATATCAACAGTGTGTTGCCAAAGATGGACAGGATAATGAAGTATTATTAATTAATTTTAACATGCCATGCCAGAAACAGGTTATGCTCTTGTTATACAACGACGACTTCAGAGACAAGCTAAGTCATTATAGCCGCCCCTGGATGCAACGTCTTCCCCTTGGGAGTAGTTTGCCCAATCTGATACAGCGCCACTTCCAAGGAACGCCGCTCAACCTCCGTGAGCCACGAGGCCCGCACCTATTAAGGCCAGAACTCCGGCACGGCCAACCTGCACCCCGTCCGGCGTCTGCCACCAGTAGGCCGTCGGGGCCTGCTGTCCCTGTACCCCAAAACATTATACCTACTCCCCCTTCTGCTTCTCGAGCAGGTTTCCATTCTCGTCTACCAAGCCCTTCTCGCGCATGACCCTCAATGCCTCGTGAAGGGGATCCAGCGCGGGCTGCGGCGCACGGTGCGAGTTGAACCAGCTGTCGGCCCAGGTGAAGTACTGACCGTAGTTGACGGTGAAATACATATGGTGCAGCGTGTGGTGAGCCGGGCTGTTGATGTACTTCTCCAGCCAGTGACCCGTGATCATGTCGCCATCGTGGATGAAGATAGTCCAGATCTGCACCAGGACGAATAGCACTAGGTAGAGATGCTTCTGTACCGGGAAGACAAAGACGAAGACACTGGGCGTATGTGTCAGAAAGCTGGGGCAGTCTCGTCTATTAGTATCGGAGGCTGTAAACTTACTGGTACGGGAGGGACTGGACGTATCCGTCTAGAGGATGGAAAGCCAAAGCCGCCCACGGTGTCGGCACTTCAACGCGTTAGTTCATTCTATCCATAGCAGCTTGAGCAGCCCCGGGAGGCGTGACACTTACCAATCCACTTGTGGTGAGGCTTGTGGATGTACTTGTAGATAGAGGGATGGTGCTCTATCCGGTGGATCCAATAGATGAGGAAGTCATTCCAGATCATAAATAGGACAAATGCCAAGGCCATGTACCCCCAGCCACGCTCATCCACGCGACTGTACAGGAGGCTCTTGCCTCGCGCCTCGCCCAGGAACCACGGGAGAGTCAAAATGTTGATAAACGGCACGGCGCTCATCGACGAGACAATCTCCTGTCGGATCTGGTTCTTCAAGAAGCGCGGGTGGTACTCCAGGCGCCTGTCGAAGACATAGTAGTAGGAAAGGGCGCTAAAGATGAAGTACAGTGACGTGGCCCCGAGTTGTGTGATGGTCAGGATGGAGATGATTTGCCGCAGCATGTGGTCGCGTGGCCACGCCGAGACCGCGGGTGAGAAAGCGGTCGCGTTGAGCGCCGGCTCGGCCGGGACAAGGTAGGCATACGCCTTGTCCAGGATGAGAGGGTCCAATAGCTCGAGCGCGACATCCATTTTGACGACCTGTTCGATGAGACCTGGGGACGATTCGGTGCGCAGACGTGCGGCTGTACCCCTCTCTTATCTGATGGTTCCGTGAAGCGAGCGCGACACAGAAAAATTGTTTCTCAAGGGGGGCGCGAAAACTTAGCCTGATTTTACGGCTGTATGGGGACAAGTTAAAATGAATTCCCCTGAGCATGGACACGTTATGACCCACTTAAAATGAGGTGGTTCATTGTTCACATGGGGCGGTCGGGTATATCAAATTCCGGACTGAGAGGAAACGTCATTGGTGGTTAATCGTCGTTTGCCCCACTACGGACGACCCTGATGACATAACTCCCAGCTCTCCTCACGTGATCTTACGGACTTGAGTCATTTGACGGGTTGCTCGGAAAGTCCGACTTGGCAGCTCCTGATCGGGAGATTGATAATCATATTAGCTATTATGCCATGGTGCCAATCAAGAAGTGGCGCCGCTCAACTCCCAACAAAAACATTACCCCCTCATTAACCCTCACGGTCGAGTGGATTTATGTTTTTCCGCGAAAACATGGCCTTGGCATCGACCTGGAACCCATATTATTAGGCACGACCCCCCAACCGTAGGATGAACTACCCTAGGTTCTCCATCGCTTCCACCGCGGCCTTGGCCGCCTCCACGGAACCCGCCGCTTCCTCAAAGCCCTGCTTCCAGATGTTATACCGCTCCGGGTTGAAACCCTTCCACTCCTTCCCGGCGAACTTTGGCCCAGCAGCCCCGGAGTTCCCGTCCGCGTTCACCTGTTCTGAGCTCAACTTCCTCAGCACCTTCCCCGCATAAATGGCCCAGATTGCCGCGTTACGAATAGCTGGGACGTTGGTGACGGAACCGGGGCTATCCTGCTCGAATGCGTCGCGAAGGGCCCAGAGCGCGTAGAGTGAATAGTTGAACGGGTCGTCCTTGTCTTCGGGGCTCGCCTGGGCCGTAAGGCGTGCCAGGAATGCCGCCTTGTTATCCCAATCCTCATGTTCCTGGGCGGTCGCTTTTGGGTCATGGATATCTAACGATGTCAGTATATCATTGAGTGTTGGTGAGAAAAAAGCCATCAGAGTCGAGACATGGGGAGAGAGGGCGAGGGACGGGCACCTGGAGAGAAAGTCTTACCCCAATTCCACAGGTCCCGGGCGACCCACCCAAAGGCGGGAAGCTTCGTCCACAACGCACCCTGCTCAACGACGACATCCTCGCCGTCCGCATTTTTCAGGGGTGAGTTGCGGAGAACTTCGAGAAATTCAACGAGGCCACCCTGCTGCTTGGGCGGGGTCTTGCCCGCGATGGAGAATAGTTGCACCCACGTCTCCCATACTACATCGTCTTTCTTCGACTCGTCGGCTAGGACGTGGCTATTGACTGACTGCACGACCTCCTGGGGAGAGGCTTTCCCCGTACTCAGAGCGTCGAGCATTGTGGTTGCCATTGTGGTTAATTTGCAAGGGGTGGCTGGTTGAAGGCGAAACAGTGAATGCTTTGCGAACCAGATGCGACGCATTTGCACGCGATAGAATGGGGCTCTATATCTGGACGGAGACCGTATCAGGCAGCAGATTAAAGATGGTCACCGACAACCCCCAATGCGGGGCAAAAGTCCGAATTGGAGGACCTTAGTCTAGTATGATAACACCTGCCACGTAGGCTGCCCCGCTGATGTCATTGGCCGAATTCCCCGCGCCAAGAGATCCAAAGGTACTTGATCGTCAAAACGAAGAGCCGATTAAAGCTCAGGGTCTCGCGGCGTGGCACACCTGGGAAGGCACTTTGCCGGCGACTGCCAGGTCCAAGGGGTCCAGGGGTCGAGCCTCGTGTTTACCTTCTTGCCAGACGACTGGATGGCAGTTGTGCAGGAAGATCGGAAGTGGCCGATGTGTGGGGACGATCCCCGGAGGACCAACCTAATCGGGGACCGATCTGCTGCAAGCGATATAATCTTCAACTGAAACGACTGCTACCTGCCTTAAAAGGACGGTGTTTCGTGGAGATATGCAGCCCCCCAATCGCCAGCGAGATAGAGAGGGCGTACTCGATCTTGAGCGGTGATGATGATTCGGAGGCCTGCCATACGCTCAGTCTTATAAAAGTATATATTGTCCTTCCCACCTCTTCATAATCGTATTTTTCCACCACCCTTCAGGTAGACCCTTATAGAACACCTAGGAGAATAATCTCTCGCCCACTCGCCTCCCGCCAAAATGGTTAGCCTCAAGACCATCGTCTTCGCGTCCCTCGCTGCTCTCGCGGCCGCCAACCCCATCGGCCTTGAGAAGCGCCAGGGCACGGGTGGTATCACGTCCGTCACCTGCGGCAGCAACCGTTATACCGTGTCGCAGCTGAATGCGGCTACTAGCCGTGGGTGCCAGTTGTACGCAAGCGGCCAGACCGTGGGAAGCAACAACTACCCCCACACGTTTAACAACCGCGAGGGTCTTCCTCTCGAGACCTCCGGGCCTTACCAGGAGTTCCCTATCCTCAAGTCCGGCAGCGTCTACAACGGTGGTGGGTCAATCTGCACACCCATGGGAAACCGGCCCCCCTGCTAACAGCATTTAGGCTCTCCCAGCACTGACCGTATCGTGTTCAACCCTTCGTATAACGGCGCTTGTGTCTACGTTGGTGCTATTACCCACACCGGAGCGTCGGGAAACAACTTTGTGTCCTGCCGCACGACTTAAGAGGCTACCTTTTCGTGGCGTAATGGAACTGGGTTAAATAAACCCGACTCGACGTGGGTTGGGGCAGGAATGAATCGGTATGAGGCATGCGATGGTGTGGTTTATTTCAGGGGTAGCGTCTGGTCATATAATAAAGTTACAGCCACTACGTTGCCTCCTACCCTTCGATACCTCTATTCCCATTTATTCCCATCCCGCCCAAATATCCTTTTCAGAGGCGCCAAGGGCCCTTGAGAAGCCGATTGTTTGCTCCAGCTCACGCTGACTCTGGGACGACGGTATCCGGCCCTGTCTTTGCCCTTCATCATCTTCCCGAATATGAGACGGAACAATGGACAAGGTGGCTTTGAAATACCAGGTACAAGCTAGAAATGGAAAGGTCATGTTCAAGACATTATCGCGCGGAAGAAGTTTAAATAAAGAATTCCGGCCTCCTTCGCCAAACCTACATGACTTTACTATTCCTAGTACACTCGCACGGAGGAAGTATTGTCCATCAATCACGGTGAAAACTCCGGTTTGTCGGTCAGTCCTATGACGCTGTCTCCATTGGTTCCTTGTTCGATGACTCCCTCATAATAATCAACATTTACTTCTTTCACCTGTAAAATCCGGTAGTGGCCCCGCTCTGCAAATTGTCAGACGGAGATAAGTCATGGTAGTGATACCTATTATCTTTGCCTTAGTGTCAGTCAATCTCGACTTTGAAGAGTCAACACCCAAGTGGAGCTCGTGATTGTGGCAAACACGCGGACTATTATTGCATATGCGGAAAGGATTTCAATTTAAACGAGGGTGGAATCCAGATGCATTCATTTTGAATTCTCTGGTGAATTGCGCCGCTCGGCATGACAGGAGTTCGAACCAGGGTCCTCCGCTCCATCACTGTGAGTAAATGATATCAAACAGCACATGCTATCATCTACCTCAGCACTACTTGACTCTTTGGTTTATTACCAAGTTTTCCTGCTTCCCGAGTTCATCTCCTCCGTCGTCCCTATTCCTGAAGACGAGCCTTGTGGGCTATGGGGAGCTAACAAGTCAGTCCTGCTCAAGGGTCCAAGGCAACCATGCTCTTGCGGGGATACAGGGAGTTTTTTTTCTAGAACATCATGGCTGCTCTCTACCTGGCCTTACACAGCTTCGAGAGAGCTACACACTTGCGATGGCGGCGCCGTTGTAACTCCGGACTACACAATGATCATGCGGACACGTAGGTACTACCACTTACAACACGTTCATCCGGGAGCTTACCGATGAGCGTTGCTCGACAGTTCTCCGGTTATGGGTTGAGCAATATCGCGTTGCTAGCCATGGCCATGTAAATTACCTACATACTGAGCTTGCTCAACATTCCACTCTTCTAGAATGCCAAGATGATATATTCTTTCACGAAGTCCCTAGTCTACTTGGACTGGACTAACAAGCTGTATCTTCTCACATGTCTAGGTTCTTGGATCTACTTATCTCAATTGATGGCTAGTTTTGGCATCATCTGATCCACTTCCGACTATTCTTACTCTCAACCCAGAAATGCCAACTCTTTGACTACTTCCGCTCATTTTCGAAGCCGTGAATTATTCTCAGGTCTCCCGGGTACTGCTCAAGTGTCAAGTATCAATCTATTTATTAACTTATTACTGCTTGCTGCTTGACTAAATTGGCCGCATCCAGCTCCGTTCCCCAAGCTCTCCATTCCCCACCACGCCTCTACCACTCATCACCCGGATGAGACTTGTAAACACATTGGATTTCGGGCATTTCAGCCACATCCCAACCGCGCGGGCTTTCCGAACTTAAGATTCCGTGTCAGACTCCCCCATGAACCAGGACGCTTTGCCCCAAGGTATGCACCTCACGTTTGATATATGTAGAGGCTGTCGGCTATAACTGAAACCTCGCACCCCCATGACTTTCCCAATCGTTCTCCATCATCAAACGAACGATGGATTGAGCCTCTTCGCCGGCCTCGGGATCATAGAACTTCAGCCCATGGGCGAACATGAAAGTCGTTGAACCGCCATAGTTGTCCCTGATGAACCGTAGCTCATCGGCGTCGAAATACGAGTCGGCTAGCTGAGTCTCTGAGCGGTCATCGTCAGAGGAATCCCAGCCGTTGTAATCCCAGCCGTTGCCGCCATCTTCGTCGTCGTCGCTATCTCTGCCGTCCATGATAGCTCGGAGGATAGCGCGGCCCTCTTCGCGATCCTCTTCCTTGTAGATTTGGAGGCCGTGGCACAATAAGAACTCGAATTCGCCGTCCCAGTGCTCCTTCAGCCAGCCCTCTTCCGTATCAGAAAGGGGGCTACTCCCACGGCCTGTGCTGCATTAACAGCATGCGACGCCTCCCATTCGTCCCTCTCGCTGTCTTCGTCACCGTCACTGCCGTCCATGATAGCTCGGAGGATAGTACGGCCTTCTTCGCGATCTTCTTCCTCATAAATGCTGAGGCCATGGCACAATAGGAACCTGAATTCGCTGCCCCAGTGCTCCTTTAGCCAGCTCTTTTCTGTCTTAGAAAGGGGAGCTATCCCCACAGACTGGGCTGTATTGACGGCAAGCGACGCCTCCGATTTGTCCCCGTTGCTGTTGTCGCTGCCTCCACTGCCGGACAGGATAGCCCGGAGGATAACGCGGCCCACTTCGCGATCCTTTTCCTTGTAGAAGCTGAGGCCGTAGCTGGCAAGGAACTTGAATTCTCCGCCCCAGTGTTCGATGAACCAGCGCTTTTCCGTATCAGAAAGGGGAGTTACCCCCACGGCCTGGGGTGCTCTAACACCACGCGACGCCTCCCATTTGTCCCTCTCGCTATCGGGCCATCGCACGTTGATCATGTAGAGTATCGACGGATCAAATGGCGAAGGGCCAACGCGAGGCCCAACCGGTGGACCGCTCAGCCTGACCTGGAAAAGTATGGCTCGGGGGTCAAAGTTGGCAACGTTCCTACCCCGTCTGTCAACAATTGCCCCCTTGGTATCTTGCCTAGATCCTGACATAGTGACACGGTATTCATCTAGGATGGGATTTCCAATGACATTGCAGGTGGCCGTCGGGACGTGGAGAACGTTGCGGAGTCGTAGGATGCCATGGGCTCGGGCTCCGGTAGCCCTCGGGCTTCGTTTGACAGGAAGTTCGACTGTTCCAATCCTCACGACGGGCGACCCGGACCCCTTGAGGATGTAGCTGGTGACCGTGGAGTTAAGCGGCTGGTAATCTGCTGAGAACCAATATCGGTCCTTGGCTGCGCTAAAAGTTGGGATGGGATGTCAGCTAAAATGCAATTGAGCTTACACCTTATCACGCATGAAATATCATGGACCATCAGATAGATGAGGTGCACATATGCCTTGTGGATAGGCTTAATACTAACTGGACATTGGAATTGTTGGACCAAACCCACGAAGGGCATGGAAGATTGTACGCCATATCCAATAATCTCTTGTCCCCGCGCGCGGACGCCTCAATGGTTTATATCTGAGCTCGATGAGGAGATCTAATGGCGATTATAGAAGGCGAAGAAGAAAGATAAGCGGGCTAGCGGCTGAATGTTAGTGTAGCGGAGATGCGGTGACGGCATAGAGAAGGGAAAAATGCTGGGCACGGTTCTACTTGTACTCAAGTACTGGCCGAGGAGCTGAAAAGGGGAAACATGGGTATGACAAGCTCAGCTTCTATCAAGGTCTTGGCAGGCGCCGTTTTGTTGAATCCGTGAAGCCGATCGTTGCCGGCTGCTGTCAGCCGATTCCCCCCAACTCTGCATCTGCTGCCCCCTAAAGGGCCAGGGTCATTTTTCTTGTTCCTCCATTGTCCATATCTCGATAGGATCTCCATAGACCGGGAATTGCATTTCTGTCACTCCCCCAGAGTCACCGGAGACGGAACGACCTTGCTTTTTGCACATTCCCTGCTCTTAGCCAGGGGCCAATTGAGACTTAGTTCGCACAAATCTGTAAACGAATATACTTTCTCTTTTCCCCTATGTTAAGAGACGTTATCCCGTCCCCAAAATTAATCCCACAACCAACCTTCAGCTGTAGACAACCCTATGGTGACTTGTCATCGTCCCCCCAGCCCGTAAACCACCCAAAGCGCAGGCCAAATTAGACAAGCTGTCAATATCCAGAACTCTCCTTCTCTTCATGTGGTGGAAGGTGTACAGCTAGAGCGCAAAGCCAACCAAGCCCATCTCCATGGAAGTAAACCTTTATTGGCCTCAGGATGCAGAAGGAGATGTTCGGCGTTGTCCGTCGGCCATGTTGCCCGTGCGTGCTCACTTCAATATCCCTTTTCAGGGAGGAAGATAGAGCTCTATGCTTATTCCTCTGGTATTTGATTCTAGGCTCCATAATTGCGTGAACCCGCAGCGGAACTACAACACCTGGGTCTTATAAGACGGTAGAAAGGCGTCATTTCGTAGACGGTACCAGGAGGCGCTTGAATGGCTCAGTCTGCATACATTAAAGAAAGAATGAGGAGGTTAAGACGACATTTATCCAGGTGAGCACCCGGTGAGCCTCGCATGGGTTTAGAGACTGGCCTGATGATCGAGAATTGCAAGAGGAAGCCTCCGCGAAACCAGGAAGCGCAAGAGACGAACAGATCATGGGTACTAGGGCGAGAGTATACAAGTGGGACCCACCTACGATTCTCCCAACACCAAGCTCGAAATCATAGCCCGTCGCGTCATGCGGTCCTGGCATGTGACAAGGGAACACTAATACCATCGATAGCTGAGCTAAGACATGGGGTGAATTGAGACCCTGGCCAGCCTCCTCCGCGGTGTTCAGCCTAAGCGATAGAATAGAGTGGAATACTTTGTACAACGGGAGCTAGGGTTCTGCAACTCCGCTTCTGTAACATATCGGAAATATGATGTTAACCCTAGATCAACTTTGTATCCACGTTGTGTACACGGCATAGAACTGGATCCGGGTAGACAGTGGTGGACAGCTGGTGGGTGTTACGTTGGCGGAGGCACCTACGCCTCTTTAGCAGGAGCAGACACTCCCGGTTGATATAAGTATAGATGCCATTTGACAGTCGTTTTCCTCATTTCGATAAGCGCCAATAAGCCTCTCTCCAAGCTATATCGGAACTGGAAATATAATAATCCTGACAGTTAGTGCTTAGAATAGAGTTGAGAATGCTGGATTCTAAGGTGAGATATTTGCATCCAGCGGCCCTTATAGCTCAGTGGTAGAGCGCGTCACTAGTAATGACGAGGTCGTAGGTTCGACTCCTACTGAGGGCAACTATCGTTTTGCCTTTTTTCTTCTATCCATGTTTTGTCCGTCCTCAGTAGATTTTTTTCCTACCAGTAGGATCTTTTCTACCAGACGGATCCTCAATCCCGCCCCCCCAAAAACCATAGGGAACTGATGTAGAACTATGAGGTAGAACCACGAGGCAGAACCAGGAGGTAGAACTAGGAGGTAGAACCACGACGCAGAACCACGACGCAGACCTACGAGGCCGAGCTACGGTGAATTTGAATTGCTTGCCTGCCTGTGCCCCAGGCGCGCGCGTGGCTATTAGTCGGCGCCTGGGAGTATTTTTATTCCTAGATAACGCACTGCCACGGCGTCATTCCGAGCGGGATCCAGTTTCTACCACTTCAGTATTCCAAAAGTAGGAACGGAAATACAACGCCCTTTTCTCACAGGAATGCACACCAAACCGTTCCCCAACCTGTGTAACCCAACTGGGATAGTTTAAAATATTGGATGGTACAAGCCGTACAGCGTGGAATCTGGGATAGTACATGATATACTGGCCTGGAATATAAGACAGTACATGATGTATTTCGTCTACACAGAACTTTCGGTGCACTGTCAGAGGCCCCAAACCAGGCTCAAGGACAGAAAGCAGGATCCATACCTTTGAGGAAGCGGAACGAGAGGGAACAGGGAGGGGCTAGCGAGGGAGCCCTGCCGCGAGCATTCCGTACAAACATAATGATTAGGAGAGCTATCTGTAGATGGCGACGAAGACCAAGCAGGGCCCACTTTTCTACGGATGTCCGGATCACACAGCGCGCGGGCGCGTGGAGTTGGCTCGTGGTATTAAACCCCGATGGTGGGTCGCTAGTCAAGTAATTAATTATGGTACCTGATGTCCGGGGCTTCCACGACTTCGAGGAAACCTTATTCCATGACGTGGCCGACGCCAGCATGCAGCCAAGAAGGGCAGCCCACCTCTCACTGCACATCACCTATTGAGGGTGAGGTGAGGGACCTGCGAGGCAGGCCGTTTGTCCGTATTCCGTGAGTACTACTCTCACTAACCCCTGATACACGACCCTCGCTCCCGCTTTATCAAGATTCAGTCTCTACCACTTGTTGCCTCCTGCAAGTTTTTTTTTTTTTTTTTTTAGTTTTTTTTTCCTTTTCTAGCAGAGTAGTTGGGGACGATGGCTACTATTTTGATATCCAAAAAGAAATCCGGACTAACCATCCTCCTAAGAATCTTATACTAGTATAGGGATATCCCCTTACCCTTAGGACCCTCTCCCTATATATCTTGAAATATCTACCAGTTTTCTACTATCGTATATATACTCTAATACTGCCACTACTTCTCTCTGGATATGTTGTAGCATTGTGCGGGGTGTGTATGGTGCTGCCCTCAGGTTATATGATGTTGTGTATTTGTTGATGGGTTGATTTGGACTGGCAGTTTCCAATCAATCTATACCCCTGTCCTCTCTTGTGGGTCCCACGCTACCCACCCCTCCCAGATCAACCTGTGCATGGGTTGATTTGGGAATAGGGGGTAGGCATGCCAGCTACGCCTGATAGAGGTTTGCTTCTGAAGTCATTCCAAATGTAAGCCTGTCCTGCAATAGTCCTGCTCAGCTATTGCCTTCTCTTCCCTTTTTCGTTATCCAGTCGTTTGCTTGCCTCTGCAATATGAGCGCACTTTTAGATAGGTCTTTATGGTCAGTTGATCTATGGCATGCAAACTGCGCGACAGAGCAGTGTCATAGCCGTTCAAGCACCTGACTGGCGGTAGGTTGCTCCATGTTCTATGGTAAGAGATGTCCCTTGGTCACTTTTAGCACATTGTGTATCTCCTTCGTGACCCATTGGAGACTAGGCGGTGTCTTTTGGCCCTCTTCGGCCGGCGTTGTCGGCATAGATACCGCCAAGAGCGAGCCGCATATTGCCCCCGAATCCCGAGCTCTTTTGCGAGTATAGGTAAGCGCTTTGATCGACGGGGCGTACGACAACACCGCCTTGTGGTAGGCCGTCTCGGTAGAGCCTATACGGTGTATACCGGCTGCGTGGAAAGGCATGGAACTGCCAAGGCTGCTTCCGATCCACCACACCCTCAAGACATTATTTTCTAACGGATCTTGGAGGAGGCGTACTTGGTCGAGGATTTGCTTACCACAAGACTCCCATAGCCAAGTCAGTTTTTCGGCGCACGCTCGGCTCTCCTCCCAGTTCAGTCTTTGCTTAGCCAGGTCTTAGCGTCCGATATCAATAAGTCGGAGAGGCTGATTGCCTTGACGATCGCAGGAATGATCATTCCTGACGGCAATAGATGAGAGCGGAATCCCTGAAATGATCATTCCTGACTGGCATAGATGAGAGCGGAATGATCCCTGACGTTGAGCTATCACTCAGTTAATCAATAATATGATAGGGTACCTGTACTCCTAAGGTCCTATTACTACGATAACAGCGCGAACCCTAAGGGGGGATTTGACAGCAAGGCGGAAATGAAATGGCCGCCACTCATCGTCCGGAGAAATCGTACCTCAAGAAATTCCCCTTCCTTACGTCCCCCCATGCCGATAATAAGACTTGCCAGGTGCACCCTGATGACACGTAACCGAATCGAGTTGAACAACTTAGGAGCCGCGGTAATTCGCCCGTAGATTACACGAGAGGAAAAGCGCAATATATAAGAGCTTGCTTTGCCATTGAAGCCCTTTATTCCGGAGAGCCCTGTTGCTTCTTGAAATGAGTGAATTATTATTGAACTCCTATTGGACAGACATCAAGCACCTCTCGCCATCCACCCAGCCATTCACCTCCAAACTTTCAAGGACATTCTTGTTCGAGATTGCAAGGTAGGTCGAGTCAGGTTAGACGCAATCCTGGTAATGCACTTCCCCGGTGTGGGGTTCCAAGGATCAGCCTTTTCCGAGTGACGTCCAGCTGCCCTGCCAGCCGTTGCTTGGTGCTGTCTGCCAGGTATGCCAGATAGTACTATCTGTTCCGAAGACTTCGAGTCGGCCATCCTGGTTGTGGACAACGGATAGGTTGTTGAAGTGGTTGGAATCACTAGGAAGCTCATGCCAGCTGCCATACCAGCTGCCACCTGGTGTCGTTTGCCAGGTATGCCAAACAGAACCGTCAGATGCAAGCCCGAAGATTTCGAGTTTGCCATCATTGTTGCAGGTAGCGCGCAGTTTGCTGCGCTGGTCGGCATTGCTATAAAGCTCGCTCCAGCTGGAATACCAGCCGTTGCTTGGTTTTGTCTGCCAGGTATGCCAGATAGTATTATCTGATGCAATTCCGAAGACTTCGAGCCGGCCATCCTGGTTGTGGATAACACATAGTTTGTTGAGGGGGTTGGTATTGCTAGAAAGCTCATGCCAACTGCCATACCAGTCGCCACCTGGTGTCGTCTGCCAGGTATGCCAAATAGAGCCATTGGATGCAATTCCGAAGATTTCGAGTTTGCCATCATAGTTGCAGATAGCATTGAGTTCGCTGAATTGGTTTGCCTTGCTATAAAGCTCCTCCCAGCTGCCATACCAGCTGCCACCTGGTGTTGTCTGCCAGGTATGCCAGATAGTATTATCTGGTCCAGTTCCGAAGATTTCGAGTCGGCCATCCTGGTTACTGGTGACACTTAGTTCACGCCAATTGGCTCCGCCATAAAGCTCCTCCCAGCTGCCACACCAGTTGCCTGGTGTTTTCTGCCAGGTATGCCGGATAGTATTATCTGGAGCAATTCCAAAGACTTCGAGTCGGCCATCCTGGTTAGAGATAACGCTTATTCCACGGAGCAGGTCGGTGTCGCTATAAAGCGCATGCCAGCTGCCGTACCAGCCGTTGTTTGGTGCCGTCTGCCAGGTATGCCAGACAGTTTTGTCAAAGATTCCGAAGACCTCGAGTTGGCCATCCACGTTAGTGATAGACCATAGTTCGCTGAGCTGGTCGGTCGACATGTTGTTAGGTGATTTGATGTTTCCGGCTGCGGATTTAACAATAGTGACTGGAAGAAAAGACGAAGAAAATAATGTTATAATCAGGAAGGTATTGTTCTAGATAAAGAAGAAAAGAGGAAGAAGTTCCATCTAGTAATAGCGGAGGGAAAGCCACATATATATAGATATTTTCCCAGGCGGCTTTAGTCCAAGCCTATAATAAGCGTATCTAGAACTAGCAACTAATAAAAGATGTTTAATGTACCAAGGAAATATAAAGATTGGGATCCTATAGTAAGTAACTTTTAGGAAGGGAGAGGAGAATAACCTTTTGGCATAGAGTTTATTTATAAAAAAGTCACTCGTAACTCTATAATGACAAGGGCAAAAATGAAAAGAGATACTGACGCTCAGAATCTAAGCTCCGGAGAGCCGCCGAAGCTCGTCTTTTAGGCCCGAATCTACAAACACTATCGTTGCCGAGGTATATACTGTAAACAATGACCTCACTGCTAGTTGGACGATCAGGGAAATTACCAGGGCTGTTGCCAAGGTACCTCGAAGGTATTGTCGCTGTTTAGGCCGTAGCCGTTGCGCTTTTGTTCTCCGGTCTTGGCGCGGATGCGGAGTTTAGGTTCTCAGAGCCCTACTCCTATCAGCTAGTTCAATACGGCCAATTCCAGTATCTAAGTATAAGCTGGTATTATAGAATGATATGGTGTAGGTTGAGTGATCGTTGAAAGGTCCCTGTCCCCATATCCCAGATCTTGATGTCTTATCATAATGATCCGGAGGCTAAACCCTCGAGTCAAGGGAGAATTCTACCAACATAACCTAAATCTTACGGGGCCCCTCAAACGTCTGTTAAAGGGCCCCTATCGCTATATCCCAAACCTTCATCATCTTATCGTCTGGTCCGAAGGCTAAATAATTCGAGTCAGGTGAGAATGCCGCCGACGTTACCCAATCCTTATGGCCCTCGAACGTCTGTTGAAGGGGCCTTGCCGCTGTATAGCAGGTATTATATCCTGATAAGTCAGAAACGACACAAGTAATCCGGAAATATTTCAAAGTTCAATTACAGAAGCTAAACCTGAATTTCATCATAATAATGTCCAAGCGCCAGAATCTTTCGCATTTTGACGTGGTGTGAGCTTCACAAACACAAACACGCAACACGGCTTCGAACCGTTTCCTTGGTGTCTGCGTTAAGGTCTAAGGAGATGGCTTTTTGGCTTTGGACGAAGGATTCATGCCACCAACAGCTAATCAGCGCGCAACCCTTACCTCATTCACATCTCGTTACGAAAGCCTCTTAAGCTTAAAAATAACAGTAATGTTAGTAACAGCGTAATGTGACGCAAGAGAAATATTGAGGCCACGCGTAGTGGTGCGTCCAGGGGTACGTCTGCAGGTCCTCCTTGTCCCAGGAGTAGCGGTACAGGTAGGTCTCGGTGTCGCTCATGGTGCCGGGGTACCTATTCAAGTACCAGGCGCCGCCGACGTCGCCCGCGTTGTCGATGCATTTGACGCTTAGGCCCACGCGAGTTAGGAGATGGGTCGCGTATATGCCGCCGACGCCGGCACCGACGACGAGGGCGTCAACGTGGACGGGTACTGTCATGTTGGGTGAGGCACGATAGCCGTGTTAGCGTGGAGGGAGAACGACTGGATCTGAATTACTGAGGTCACGCTGTTCGCGTCTTTACCCAAGGCAGTCTGGTTGCAACCTCCGACCAGGAGCTTTGTGTGGATGGCAGGAACAGCGTATCTCAGAGTGACGACACGACAGAATCGAGGACAGGATCATTGCGGTATCAAGAAATGTGACAGTTATACAGGGTGTCCGAGCTAAAACACCCGGACTGTCCCGCTCGGGTAGTTTCTATGTCGAGAAGTCGCCGTGGGAGGACCGATACCGCCCGCTTGGGCTAGAGGGTCCGGGTTTCCCACACTTCCCACGTCAAGCTAGCCACGAGAAGGTGGGCGATCGCTCGCACAGCGCCGGGC
>ONZQ02000010.1:447837-467116 GCA_900312665.1 Cephalotrichum gorgonifer | reverse complement strand
GGGGGGGTCAATTAAAAGACCTAGTGACTCTCGGGCCAGCAGCCGAAGGTTGCCTCAGGTCTTTCTTGCCTTTCTGGGATGTGCTTGCCGGCGCGGGCCTTACGAAGAATGGCTTGCACCAGGCAGTCGTTGGTTGCTCCAACCTGGTCAGCCGCGGGTGCACACTCCCGTTTACTATCCGCATGACGCGAAAGTACGCGGCGCCCCAACCTTGCGCGTAACGGCCAGGACAAGAAACTTCGACGCATTATCGTCTTGAAGCTGTGGAGCTGGGTAGCCAAGACCAGACAGTGTGCAACCAAATAGAGTGACACTGGGAGCGGTCCGAAGTTGCCTGATTGGGATGGGACGCGATGCCCCAGAGAGCCTAACCCTAATTAGTTAGGGGAACTTCCTGCCCACTGTTCTTGTCAGAGGGTTCGGGGCAGATTGGTGACACGTGAGAGAAAAGGGCGGCATTACGTGCGGGACGGAGGATGTGTGAAGGCAAATCTCGAGATACAGCCCGGGGGCATGACAAGTCACTGGATATATCCCCCTCGATCAGATGTTCGGATACGGCCGTGCCCAAGCGGACCGGAGTTGTTCCGTGGCGTGAGAGACGGTGGTTCCGATATACTACCGCGCCTCAGATGGGCTGACGGGAATCCTTACACGAAGAACAAGTTCCCCGGCCCTCGGGGACATGAAGCTCTCACTCGGTGGGAAGGAGGGTTCGGAAGCCTGCGGATCCGGGGAGCCGGGGGGCTCTTCGTAGCTGGGGCAATCGGCGCTATCAACCATCAAATCGTCAATAGTAATGACGAGGTCGTAGGTTCGACTCCTACTGAGGGCAACTATCATTTTGCCTTTTTTCTCTTTTTTTTTCTTCTGTCCATGTTTAGTCCGTCCTCACCGCCTCGCGCTTGGCTACTAGCTGGACAAATAGATCCCATGGAATGAGGCGAGGTCCGGCTCGCCCCGTAGAGCCGGCAAACATTGTAGTACCAGGTTACAGTGGATAGCTATCGCGGGTATAGGCGTTGAATAGTTGGCTGGAACCCGAAGACTAAAACGCAGTCGCCCACTGATAGATGCAGTCGGCTATACTATTCCCTCCTCTCCTACAAGTACTACTCGTAGTCTCATTCATATAATAGGCGCGGGGTAATATTAATACCCTGGTTTGATGCAATCTCTTCCCATTTACGTTAGGCCAGCCCCGATCCTACGTTTCCTCGATGCCCGGACCTGCAGATCAAGAAAACCAGTAACGTCGCATGCGGCCCAGCACCCGTTTTGCGTTCAGCGGTGACCATCGCAAGGTGGGGATGAGATCAGCAGGCAAAACAGGTAGATAGCGGAACAGCTCCGAAGTCAGATCAGCGTCCGTCTTCGGCCTAGCCCGGAGGGTCGGATCTCGGTCGACCGGAAAAGCGCCAACCGGAATGGGTCGACCGGCCGAGTCCACCCCCCACGTTGAACATCTACGCGCTGTTTTCTCCACGGTTTCCCCATGGCCACTGCCTCTTACCTTCTAAGATGGGAAAATCTAAACGCCGATCATTGCGGGACTAGCGAGGATGGCTATCAATTGCGTCAACGATTGATCCCTATTTCGACTAACCCGCCCCCGCATCCATCCCCCCATTTGGGAAACCTCTCTCCAGCCACCCCCGGATTCATTCTCCCGTTTGGTAACCTACCCCTCTAATAGGTGGGGAGATGGGGGGACTGTGGGGCCCTGACAGGGGTGCTTGCCGTTGAAGATATCTTCAACCACGCGACACAGTGGATCGCGAAAGCCCGCCCCCCCTCGAAGCGTGTCAGCCCAAGTAAACAGGCATACTAACCTACGTCACATCGCATCAAGACCATTATACTTGCGTAAGGCCGGGAGCGATGAGACTATAGGGTTGAGAGTTGTAACCTCCCACTAAGCTCGAGAGACTATATAACATCCGAAGCATCTCGGCTACAAAATATTTACTTCTCCCTTCGCATACGCTCTTAGCAACCCAAGAACCTCTCTTGCCAATCTCGTTGAAAATACTTGTTCCTTCCACAATGTACGCCCAACTCTCAGTCCTCACCCTCCTCAGCGCCATAGCGCACGGGGCCGCCCTCCAGCCCGAGCGCCGTGCCGGTGCGATCCTCATCCCCAAGAACTCTTTCGCCGACTACGACAGCTACTGGCTGGACCTGTACCCCGGCGGCAAGACGGACCACAACGGCGGCGCCCGTATGGACATGGACCACGTCGCGTTCTCTGGGGGCAACACCATCACCATCACCGCGGAGCCGGTCACGGGGGAGCCCCCTTCCCTGTTCGGCGGGAGGACCATCCCCATCAACTACCGCTCCGGCGCCATCCACTCCAAGATCGACTTCAAGGTCACGAAGGGTGGCGGTGTTGACTACTACGCCGAGGTGAACGCGCCCATTGCTCCCGGCACCTGGCCCGCATGGTGGGTGTCGGGCGCCAACAAGTGGCCTCCGGGTAAGATAATATTAGTCCCGAACCCCACCCGGCATGCCGACACATTTGCAACTACTAACACACAAGATAGAGATCGACATGGCCGAGTGGATGGGAGATGGCAAGATCCTGTTCAATACATGGAACACTTCCTCCATCATGGCCTCCAAGGCCCTCCCCTATGATACTTCCAAGTGGCACTCGGTTCTGACCCAGGTGCGGGACATCAATGGCGTTGATGTGAAGGTTACCTTCATCTACGACGGAGTTACTGTTGCTGTTCAGACTGGCAAGGGGTACATCAACGAGCCCATGCACATGTCAGTATAATACTCATTCCTCGCATATGGGATGACTTGGCGCTAATATACTCAGGATCATCAACTATCAGATGGAACAGGGCGGAGTGCCCGGTCCCAAGACCAGTAAGCCGTCTTCTTTCCTCCGAATTCGTGTCTCTTCTGCTAACAATCGACACCTACAGGCACTACGTACTCTGTTCGGAACGTCGAGGTTCGGGGCTACAACCCGTAAGTACACCAGGCCATGGGGAGGGCAGTTGGGGTCTAACAACAGAATTTTGAAGGGTTGAGTGAAAGGGTGTATGAGTGGCTGCTCTAGATATCAATATTCTGGATTAACCTATGAATGGACGATATTATGAACAGAAATGATAGCGACCTACCAACTATTTCTTTGTGAAGTATGAGAATCATTAAGATGTGTGATGGAAATATCCCAGCGCCACAGTTGCTGCCTGGTTCATCTCCAAGAAAGTAAGCAATTCACTTTTGATCCGATTGGCCAGTGTTGAAGCAATGACGAGTGGGCTGAAGCTGGATCACCTTATCCCAATATCCCGACCACTCCCTGCATCGGAGCAACTCACTAATCAAACCCGGTCTCCACCAATCCAGTTTGTATGTGCAAGTCTAGGGCCAAATGTGGTGCAAATCTTCACACCTCCACCTGGCACTAATATAGCTTGAGAGCAATGAAGCTCGGACATGTGTTGAACATAAATAGACAGGACCGTTCCTCCTTCACCCTATTTCAGAAGGCCAATCTACTAGTACAACGAATCTGATCACCAAGCTGGCGTAGTATTGTCTTACACTCTATTACATATCCCTGACTCCCAGAGATCCCTAGATTTGAGCGATGTCCCTCAAAGTGTGTTCTCCCATCTTCCTCCCTTGCAGAACAATATTTTCCTGACCCTTCCCTTGAGTGCACTGATCCTGAGGTGTTACTTAATTGCACCTTTCCTACGCCACCCTCTCGTTTCATGTCTAATCTAACGCCATGCCTCCTAGGTTGGTACCTACCCTGAATGGCTGGAGGCCAGAAAGGCCCTCCTCCAAAAGGAGAAAGAACTTACCAAGCTCTCCGACGACCTCGCCGAGAAGCGCCGCCAGCTGCCCCTCGTCAAGGTCGACGCAGACTACACCTTCAAGGGGCCTGACCAGTCGACCCTGTCCCTCTCGGACCTCTTCGGCGACAAGAAGCAGCTCATCGTGTACCACTTCATGTTCGGCCCCGACCAAGAACGGGGGTGCAAGGGGTGCGCCTTCGTCGGGGAGCACATCCCCGACCTGCGCCACCTGCGCTCGCGGGACACGGCCATGGTCTGCGTCTCCCGCGCCCCGTTCGAGAAGATCGACGCGTGGAAGAGGAAGATCGGGTGGGAGTTCCCATGGTACTCGAGCGAGGGCTCTAAGTTCAACTACGACTTCCACGCCACCCAGGACGAGTCGGTCGCGCCCGTCCAGTTCAACTTTGACACGAAGGAGGAGCTCGTGGCGAAAGGTCAGTCTTATATGACCACTGGGGAGACGCCTGGGTTGAGCGTGTTCTTCAAGCAAGATGGGGAGATTTATCACACTTACTCGACCTACGCGCGGGGGTTGGATGGTTTGCTGGGGACCTTTCAGCTTCTGGACATGACGCCTCTTGGCAGGCAGGATGCTGGGCCGGATGGGCCGGCCGCATTCAAACTCAAGTACGAGTATGGCGAAGGGGCCTAGGCGGCAATTCTCGATCTAAATCATGTCAAATGCCCCCGAAACTTATCGTCACCGATGGAGGGAGGCCACGACGGATTTTCCAAACTATGTATGTTCCACGTTATGTAGCAGCAAGGCTGTCGGTGCAATTTCGTACGAGGATGTTTCTGGGCGCAATGCTCCGAACGTTGAAACCCTTTCAGGAAATGTAAGCTTCGGGTGCTAAAACTTCCCATCTGTGAACTCATTGGGGCGGTGCGGCCATAATATTCGTTCCCTGATGTCTGAGCCTGGACTGGAGATAAGGACCTCCCTCTCCCTGCGCTTTGAACGACAACTGCCCTTACCACGGTGGGAGACACGACATGGCCCAACAAGTTACCAATAAAGTGTATTTGACGGAAGAAATCCGACTACAGACGGCTACATACCTACCCGCTTCGTGAAAGTAACTCCTTAAACGCAGAACAGACCCCAGTGCGAACCCCAGTACAGACCCGAAAATGATCCCCAGAACGGATCCCAGAACGGACCGATAGAACAATCCCTAAACCCCCTTGGAACAGTCCTAGAACAGACCTCAGAACAAACCCTTGGACAGACCTCAGACCAGAACTAGTAAGTATAGGTCAGCTTGACCCGGAACAAATATCGCAGCTGTACCTGCGAGACATCATAACAGATGTATTCGTTGTACTGCAGGTAAGCCCCGTCCACGTTGGTATCGCCCGGGGGGGATTTCGGATCGGGCTGGGCAACCGGTTAGCTACAGATTACACGCGGCGAGAGAAAAAGGGAACGGGGCAGACTCGGCTCGACTTACCAGCTTGATACCCTTGAGGGAGGGATGCACAGTCGACCCGTCAACCCACTTAGCCGGCCCAGTGCGCCCCTTCCCCCATGTGGAGGCCATGCCTCCCTTCTTCGCCGTGTCTCCGGCATTGTAGCTCGCGTTCACCAGCTCCTGCATCGGATCTCCTAACTCCGCCTCGCACAGAAGTAGCAAAGCGTTACCGTCCGACGAACTGGCGCATGTGTACCCGGCGGACTTGCTGCTCATGTCAGCAAGGTAGATGCCCTTGCCAAACATGTACCCCGACACGGGCGCCTCGGGGGGCGCGATGCGCAGGCCCTGCGAAAGGATGCCGCCAAAATTGGTTACCCTACTGCCATGCCAAAGCAGCCTCCTATCGCTCTTGATCTTTGAAAAGCTGCTCTCAGCGAACCGGGACTTCTCGACTGCCCGCGAGATCCGGAAGATGTCAATCACCTCGTACTTGAGGTGGTGCGTCGAGCCCTTGGAGCCCTGGAGGTAGCCCGCTAGGAGCTTGAACTCTTTGGTGGCCGGGTCAAGGGCGGTCATCTCCTCGAGATTGAGGCCCTGGAAATGCCGGTCAAGTGGGTGCACTGGGTCGACGGAGGTATCCGTTGCCTTCATCAAGTCCGCGGCGTACTTCATGTCAGACAGAGACTCTAGCATCTCCACTTCTTTCTTCAACTGGGCCGGAGAGTTACTGGCCGGTGGTTAGCAATTAGGATCATCGGGTGGGATCAGACGTTTGCATACATGATGGGGGGGCGGTTCCTTCCGAAGCTGTGGGGAATCACGGTGAAGTACAGGTTCGAAAAGTGCTCGATGGCTGCCGCAGCCGACATGTTGTGGGCGCTCGCGGCCGACGGGTCAATGAGAATCGCGCCTAGGTCCTTCAGGGCCTGGAAACCACGCGTAATGGTCATCTTGCCCAGTTTCCCCAGTGGCAGCTTGTTGGCGTCGTAATTGAAGGACGCCATCGTATTGTTGAAGAACTTCTGGTTAAAGATGAGCTCTACGAGCTCGCGGACTGGAGCGTCGAGAGTGCACTTGGGGGTGATGACGGGACCCGCGTCGACGTCTTCCTCCTTCTCCACATCACCTTTGTCATCGGCGGCATCCTCATCGTCCGAGTCAGGGTCGTAGCTACGTTCAATGTAGGCATATTTCCCAGGCTTCGGCGCTTCAGTCCGGTCGTCCCACCGAAGACCAGACTTGTCCTTGAACTTCTTCTCGAAGTGCTTGAGGGCGTCGGGTAGGGTGCCGGCCCCGAGCAGGGCCTTCTGGCCCGTTTCGCCGACTCGACCCCAGCGGGTCCAGCAGTGGTACTTCTTCTTGGTCTTGTTCTCGACGACCTGGGCGGTTGCAATACATGAGACGAGGGAAGCCGCGATAGGATACCTTCTAGTAGGGTGCTTACCTGGATGATGTAGAATTTGTTATTGTTGTTACCCGAGTTTGACTGGGCCAAGGAAACATCGTAGATGACACCAGACGCATCAATATAAACATTGAAGCCGCTGCCGATCTCGTTCGTGGTGACGAGTACTGGGTCCAGGGGGACAACCAGGTCCTTGGAGTTGGCAATCCCACCCTCGGCAAGGGGAGCCTTCTTCTGCTCGGGTTCTTTGGCCGGCTCGGGGGACTCGTCCTTCACCTTGGACGCATTCTTAGACGCCTTACCATTCGTCGCAGTCTTCCTCTTTTTAGACTTCGAGGCGTCAGCGTCGGGCTGGGTGGTGGTCGTCGCATCCGCCGCATCGTCGTCAGAGGCCACGGCGATGGCGATAGGACGCTTCTTCGTAGCCGTGAAGGCGTACGAGTCCTCGTTGAGTGGGGAGTCCTTATCGATGGACTCCAGGGCCCACTCAAGACTGACAATGGTCACGTTGTTGGACTGGGCAGCGACAACCTTGGTGCCCGGCTTCGCGAAGTCTTCTGCGGTGGTGATGAGGTGCGTCGCGCCCGGCACAGTCTTGGCGACCTTTGCTCCGGCTGCCGCCAGTTGTTTCTGGAGTCCAGCGTGAGTCTGACTAGGAAACGTACCGCTAAAGGCGATGGTGAATCCATAAAGGGGCTTGCCTGTAGGACCCGTCTTTGATCCCGACTTGGTGGTCGTCGCTGGAGGGGAAGCGTCAGGGTCGGCAGCTGCCTGCCGCCTTGTGACTCGAGGCATGGTGCTAGGAAGAATTGGACAATTGGAACGGAGGGGGAGATACGACGTCCAGTTGGTGTGGAAGAATTGACCCTGTGTTGATTGAGACGAAATGGGGGGGAGAGGTCGAGTGGCGGAGCAGCTGCAATTAAATAGGGGCCGCGCTGAATAGCTCCGAGTTAGGAGCTTCGCGAAACTCTCCGAGCTTGGCGTGTTGACCGGCCCGACCCAGTGGTTGCCTAGTGGTACGTACAGCACCTGTCGCGCGAAATCACGTGGTAGTAGCCGAGAACCCCATTCCTTGGCCGCCAGCTCAGTAGCGCCTGCCTCCACTGATTTAGGCAGCGATTGGGGTCCAAGCGCTTCAGCTTGATCCGTGCTCATATTAGCCTATCGCTAGGTCACCACTCCAGTGGGGCTCAACGCACCTGCCATTCTTTTTCGTTTTACTGGTTTTGATCACTTTTCGAATGCCAAGTAATTTTTGTCGCCTATAATGGAGCGATACTAAAGATATATGCAAGGTAGCCAGCCCAGAACCTGACGCGAATATCATCCGTTGCCCAACGGTGGGATGAGGAGGCGTAGACAAATTGGAAAGCACCCCGGGCATTGGGGTAAGAGATGGTGACTTTGTAGTGATGGTTGAAAAGTGTGAGGGAATGTAGGGGCAAGCTTCAAAGATGGGGACCGTTGCCGCCTGGAAGGATCCGAGGCGTTGCAAGATCCGGAGCCCGTGCCAACGCAGGAGAGGTGATTTCGGCAGCTATTTTCGGGGGAGGACTTCATTTGTTGACCTTCCTACATCAGGACCTGCAAAATTGGCAACTCTAGTATGCCACCTTCACCGTTATAATTTCTGGAGGAACTGCACATCGGTTTATCACACCTGACAAGGGACTTATCTCTCTAAGTCAACAAAGTGATAAATGAATATTATGACGGCGCCAAGGCTATATGGACTTTATAGAAATCAGTATGACCCCGGGGGCACAAGGCAAGGAATCTCCGTCTTGTGCTGTGCCCCCTATCCGACGGCGAATCCACGTCCAAATGTCGACGTGGTTACCCATTAAACCTTGAAGTAGCCCTTCCACTGATTCTTCAGGACATCCTTCGGGTCGAACTTCTTTGCCGTGGCCTTCAGCTCCGCGATGATGTCGGGACCACGACGGCCATAGACGTCCTGCGTGCGCTCAGCGTAATTCATGTAGATGAACTTTGGTCCCTGTTAGCTCCGTTTCCGCCTTCTTCAAGGGCTCGGGTCGGCCCCGGGAATATGGTCACTTACCCCGTCGTCAAATGCATTGGCGTCCTTAGCAATCTGTTCGGTCTGCCCTACCAGTTGCGTGGCAATGTCATTCATGTACGAATCCTGGCTGGCCGAACCCCAGGTGATGTACGTGTTGATCTTGATCTGGGCAGGCGTGTTGGGGTCAACGCCCAAACTGTTTCCGCCGTTCTTGCCGAACTGGGCGATGGTCGAGGTCGGAATGGGGATGATGAGAAGAACGGCCACAACGTCAGGCTTGTCGGCGAGGTTGGCGGCGGCCCAGACGCCGTAGTTGGCAATGATGTCCTGCAGGGCAGCAGCGTTTCCGGCGCGGATGGAAGTATCCCACCAGCCCTTACGAAGTCCAGCAGCGTCCACGTAAACGTTCAGCATGTCGGGGACGGTCAGCGACGCGTTCTTCTCCGAGATGGCGGGGATGGCCTCGAGGGGCTCGAAGACGGCGGGGACCGTATTGAGATCGGCCGGGGGGGTTGCATCTGGAATGGCTTGGGTCAGTAAAATATACGAGGTCATGGTAAAGGGCGTGGGACTGACGCCAGCGGAAAATCTGAATCACGTTTCCGCCGAGTGCGGGCTGGTAGGCGGCGAACATGACGGGGTGGGCGAGATCATCGTCGTTCAACCCGTCGACGGCAAGGTCGGAGAAGACCTCAATGGCTTCGTTGGCCTCGGTCGGAGCATGGAGAGACTCCTTGTACCAAATGTTGCCCTATCATTTTGTGTTAGCGACCGCCACAGCAATCATGCAATAAGTTCTCTACAGGGGAGCATTACCTGCTCAAAAGTCTCAAGGTCAAATCGGGTAACGATGCCAAAGTTAGGACCGCCACCGCCGCGGAGGGCCTTGTAAAGGTCGGGGTTCGTGCCGACATTCGCCACGACGATGCTGCCGTTGGCGAGCACGACCTCGTACTCGCGGACATTGTCGCAGGCCCAGCCGTACCGGCCTGAGAACCACGAGATTCCTCCACCGAGAGTCAACCCGCTAACCCCAATGTCGCCAACGCGGCCACCAACCACAGCAAGGCCCTCGGGCAACAAGTACTCCGCGACCGCGGTCCATCGGTTGCCGGGGCCGACGGAAACAACCGTCTTGTCCGCGGACAAGGTCAGCCCATTGATCTCAGACAGGTCGATGACGACACCGGTGTCGACGTTGGAGCTCGGGAAGGGGACGTGGCCGCCCGACTTGACGGTGAAGGGAGCCTTAGTGTCCCTGAGGACCTTGAGTGCCTTGGAGACGTCCGAGGCCGAGTGCGGGGCCACGAAGCAGTTGGGGGTGAGCTCGTCCTGGCGGGCGGACCAGTAGGAGTTGTGCTCGTTGTAGGGAGTCGTGTTGGGGAAGAAGACCTTTCCAGGGAGAACGAGGGCCAGGCCGACGCACTGGGTTGAGTTAGTCTCATTTTCCTTTATTTCCTAGATTTTAGCCAAGCGATCTTTTTTTCCTGCAGGGTACATGTAGTTCCGGATATTGTTTGGTGGTTTTCAGTCCAGGTGTAACCCAGAGAACCAGGTCGGCCGTCCGTTACCCACCTAGCTCCGGTACCGCGTGGGGGAGGAAAGGGGGAATCAAATTTGAAGGGATGGCGAGGAGGTACCAAGGTTGCATGTCGAGGTTGCATTGGCGAGGGTGCTTGGCCCAGGAAACCCAAGGTACCACCACATGCACAAGAATGCATCTGCTCGTCATAGATGCAGTTTCTAAGGTGGGGGGAACAAAACGAAGAGAAAAAAAATGAGAGGTATCTTACGGCAGCTGCGACTTGGATGTTGGCCAGCGAAGGAGTGATGAGGACACCCGCAAGAAGGGTGAGGGAGAGATTGGGCAACATCCTAGAAAAAGTAAGCCTTCTAGTAATGTCCATGACAAGAGATGATCTCAGCAGTTGGTTATGAAGCACTCACTTCAAGGTATCAAGGAGTTATTCTCAGCAGTTGGTTATGAAGCACTCACTTCAAGGTATCAAGGAGTTAGACTCAAGTTGGTCCCCTTTTGTGTCGTTTGATATTTGTGGGGGGTGGAGTTCGTAGGAGCCGAAGGCGGAAACCTAGAGAAGTGCTGCTTGGTCTGGTCTACCAAAGAAGACGGGGAGGAGAGGGGAATGCAGCGTCTGTAACGGAAAGCGGTGGGAACTATATAACCCGGGATTTGAAGCTCCTGATCCCCATATAGGCAGGCGCAGGTACAGGTCCAGGTCTAATTCCAGTTCCAGTCAATTCTTGGAAAAATCGACTGGCGGCTACTCCACTTACCGGGGCAACTTAATGAGCGGGCCAACCCGTCATTCCATCCACCTTTATTCTGTGGGGGCAGGCGGCCATGCCCGTGGGACAGAGGTTTCCAGGTCCTGCCGGCTCTTCGTCGTAGCCGGAGCATAATCCTTATCGATATAGGTACTCCCGGCTTTGCGAATTCTAGCCCCGGATTTATCTTTGGGAACCTCCGGCGCTATGTCACACTGCACGATCCATGGGGCCAAGGAAGAGCGATGGTACCATCACCCGCCACTGCTGCCATACTCATCTGTACTTGGAATGCTGTCTTGTCCGATGTCCTCTACGTATTATGACATACCCTGCTTATAATACACATACCAGCCGACCGGCTCGTGCATGCGAAGAATGACTCGAGGTACGGAGTAGTTGAATGAGCAACGGTCAATGGATGAGTATAGGTAGGAAGGTATTACATGTATTCACTCGTCATGGGGCAAGTTGCCGCCACTCCTCCCCACTCCGTGCCTGCCGGAAGTCATTTTGACAGACTGCTGTGCCCTCTGGTGCAGATCACACCGCTGATTTTCCTGTCCAGACTGACAAAAGAGGCTCGGGTTAGGGGGTCAAATACGCCACAAAGCATGCACCACCTCTCATGCAGAAAGCCGTTTTGGCTAGCGCTAGGAACGCCAGAGGCGGCCGGTGGGGGATGACAGCTGGCATGGTCAGGGTGCCCAGGACAAGTAAGTATTATGATAAGCAGACGGGCTTAGCGGCTGGCGTGGATTGGGAGATGAGGCTAACTGTATTGGTATTGTAGCACCCTTGTAAGGTAGGACACGTACCTATTGCTCGTACTTGTACTCGTATTTGGATTATTGGCCCTCGCCCTTCCATTCTTCCAAGCGAATCTACCATCTTGCTCCACAGTATCAGGGCCGGGAGAGGAGATAGCGTTCGAAGTACGTTATCTGATCGCCATTGAACCCCCCAAAAACAGAAAGCCACGAGCTGAAATTTCAACTGTCACTATTTCCCTCCCCTAGGTCAAACGCGAGCAAGTACAAGGCGCGACCCAGGCAGATGCTTGGCGTAGCGGACAAGTACTCGCGCTAGTACTAGTACGCTAGTTCATGTCAACTTGCAGGCAAAAGAACCATCCGTCGCCAGGGAAGGCCACGCGGAGCGCCATCGGGAAGAGCTCCCCGGAGATGAGGTTCCATCTGGTCCTTCCCTGGATGTGATAGATCAACACCGGACATACTGAGCCACATGGATAGGACATGTCTGTCTGGCAGTTACTTGTACCTGTATTACTCAGTATCACCTGCACGACTTCTTGGGGTAAATTTTATGCCTCTGGGACATGGCGGAGATGTGCAATCCGTAGGCTCCATTTCGGAAGCTGCACCGCACCATCAAAAGCCTCGACACTTGTCTTTGGTGCTTGTGTGCTTGCTTGTTCCTTTTGGGCCTAGTCTCTTTTCCAAGTAAAACTACAGTGGGAGGTAGGATGTGACAGAACCCTCGTCCTGCAAGCTGACAGACTTGTAAAATATTTGCCCCATCCCCCGCTAATTAGCCAATAATCGATGCACCTTGATTCGGTTCGAGTGATCCCGCGTGAAGAATTCAGGGGGGTGAACCACATCCTGCTATCCCCCATTATACTCCCGAATGAGACCTACCTTCGTCTCCACACCCTGTCCAAATTCACGGAGTCGAAGTTCATCCGACGCGATCCCTCGGCGCAGACAACAGCTCAGGGCACGCAAATCACTCATTCAACCAATTTGTGGCGCATATCCCCATGGCTCATTCCTCATTCCTCTGTTCTCTGTTCTCTGTTCTCTGTCCTCACGGCGCACACTCCAAATCACCCAGGCCGAGGAGATATCAGTATATCCCCCCCGCCCGCGAACCGACTAGTACTTGTACTTCACGCCAATCGCCGATCGACTGCATTGCAACCGACAGGTAACTAATGAAGAAAGCGGACCGCTACTGGTCTCCGGCGTGGTGATTGGAGCCAGAGCTACCCAAATGAGGGGCCAAGGCGGGGACGGCTCGCCCAATTCCCCGCTTACCCACAGGGTCACATCACATATCGCTAACAGACGCGGCCTCCCTTTCTGGAAGCGGCTGGGCCACACCTGGGCACTTACGGACACTCAGTCCAGCCTTGTTTCCAAGAAAGGTTCCAAGGTCTCGAGCAACGCCGCCGCACGGGGTCGACCGTGGACAATGCGAGGGAAAAGAGCCTGTCTTTTAGTCCTCGTGGCCACGCCACGGATTTTCTTTTTTTTTTTTTTTTAGGGGGGGGGGGGGGAAGAAGGAGGAGGGGGCACATCTTTTCAGTGAGCAACACCAGCCCGCCTACTCCGTACAATACCCGTAGTTGTTCTTTCGCGGAATTCAGGATCCCATAGCTCCGTGCCTACGATCTCATTGGGCCTAGCGAAGCGAACTCCCCTTCTCTCCCATGCACCTAAGTAGGGCTCACCAATCGCCCCGTACGCGCCGACATAACACCGTGCTGTGATTTACCCAGGTCACAGGTTGCGATTCTCAGCCATTCGCCCACATCTTCTTGCACATGTCTTCACTCCTGGCTGGACTGGATGACGACGAGCACGCCACAAGCTGACGAGGATAGGTCGTGAGAGGAAGCGATTAACCTCCAGACGGTCCTGGGACTGCAGGACATGTGACTGCGGAATATGACCCGCATACGACATGTGCATGCTACGACGAACCGGGCAATTCCTTGGACATGTTCGCGCTCCCCGCACGTCGTCCTTGGCCGAAGAACTCGTACGAGAATAGGAAAGCCACATTTTACCGTCCTGCCGCCTCCAGGCCCAATGAGGACTGGGCTGTGAGTCTCCGCCAAGTCTTTGTGCCACCTCGTTCAGCTTCTGACGGTATTCGAGAGAGATTTCCGTTCTGAACAGGGAGCTAGACCCCTTTCGGCAAGAGCCCTACGGCGCTTCCGAGTAGCTAACATCCCTCCCCAATCGGACGGGATATCCCATCACCATGCTAGCGTCACCGGTAGGGTAGCGTTCGGTGGACGCCGCGCGAGAACCACGACAGTCACATCTTCACCCCCATATTCCTTCCTATGGGTCCGAGTTCCGGGTTTCCTGGAGTGGTCTGCGCAGTGTGGTTGGGGCTATTGCTTGTAATGATGATCATCATCTTCAGGTCACACTCATGGAATTACCTAGTGAGGCATTCGAGGCGCACTTCCGCAGGACTCTCTTTTGTTTGCGCCGTGATGGAACCTGTGATCTACGCCCACACCATCATCCTCATCACATGTGTGAAGCGACTGCTGAAGCGAAGTTGCTGCTAGAACGAACACAGGGGTTTGAGGAACTGGGGAGAGCATGGGCCGTCACTCGGTGGACGGAGTCGTGTTTGTCTAGGCCTTGCAATGGATTCCCTGTGTATGTGTACAGATAGGGTCGCTCGGTAAACCCCTGCAGAGCTGATCTCACATCATACGGCGAACAAAGGTCGGGTGAATCTAGCTGAGAGTCTATAACGCGCGTAAGGAGTGGCGCCACCGTCCGCCTCTACCCCATCTCCCATATCGCCTACCTACCGGTCACACCAGTGTTGGTGTGGCCCCATGATGGTTCAGAACCATAGCGTTCAATGATTGCTCTCGGGACCAAATCCCCGCGTCTGAAACACAGTTCGTGGGGTGACATCGAGCTACCGAAAGCTGCACCTAAGCCGCCAAGAAACCAAGCGTATGAGGTGGCCATGGTGGCAGAAGGAAAGCGTCGTCGTCGTTCTGGGGAGCCTGGAAGAAGCAATCCATATCACCTCTATGCATGGAAGCTCTCTTGGTGAGATACGAAAGGCAAAAAGGAAAAAAAAACGGGGGGGGGGACATTTGAAGGTTCATGGCGCGGTTATCATGCCCATGACCTTGCAGGATGGCGCACGATGTGCTTTATATCTCATCAGCCCTTCGTATCAACGCTACAACAAGTCGAGTAATTCTAGATCTTTTCTATAAGCGTGATATGGTGATGAATATAGCGTCTCGGGTCTTCAAGTGCACTTGCCTATCATCCGTGCGTGAAGGGTGACGACGTCCCCACGGTGAATATTCGCTCGTCCCTAGCTACAGTTTAGGGTTATTTCCGTTCCCGCGCCTGCCCTTAGTAGAAGTTTGTGGGACACCTCCACAGCCTGAGATCTATCTCGCGAGCGGATCGCCTCCTCCTCCTCCGCAATATCTGAGGAGCGGCGTACCTCGCCCTCCAAAACTTGAGATGGTTACCGCTCCGGCGGCTGATTTGGACGGCGTTCTCTCTCATCTCCTTTCCGGCGGGGTGTTGAAGGTGCTCGTTTCTACTCCGAGGGTGAAGCTGATGGATATGCGCGCTACCTTTATCTCAACTGCCCGCCCGGGTCACTGTCCTAGCCCAGCCCAACAGGTGTGCAAACCCGAATCTCCGCTCCTAGGGTTTTTTTTTTTTTTTAGGGGGGGGGGGGAGTTTGGTACTTTCACCTCGGTCACATCGTTAAATAAGCATACAAGTAAGTATTCGTGGCGTAGGCGATGGGCAACCGATAGTAGGCTTCGATGACTCTCGGTATATTGATCATCTGCGTGTCGTGCCGATCCCAAGAGGGCGGCTGGGGTCGTCTCGACTCCAGTAAATATTTCTTGACCTTCTTCGATCTCCTGTTGCCTCAGTTCTCCCGCTCCTGAGCAGTGACCCTTTCGATGCCCTCTCGATGCCCTCTGTATGACAGGACGACGGTCAAGAGTCATGAGGTGGACACTATTCGCAAAGTCATTAAGCATAGCGCGGGGTTTCTTCACGATCAGGAAGCATACAAGAATATTTTATATTTAGTTGGATCCAGCCGACGGTTGGAAGGGATGAGTGAAAGACTACGCGGAGCTCAATCACCCTGGTGTAGGTATTTACTACCGAGCTACGGGTCGCAAAGCCGCGGGTGTTGTATTGGTTTGTACAATACCTCAGTAACGGCGGCAACTGGCCAAACAGAACCGACCTGTCGCAACAGGAGCACCAGCAGCGTCATCGTTAGTATCTTAGTGTCGCTAGCTAGCGGGAAGTGGTCCATATATGCATAGGTGTCAGCCATTAGCAACGCAACGCCTATTTGGCACTACAAGGAGCTAGGATATATATAGTTTCGACTAAGCGACGGGCGGGTTCATAGCCTGAAGAGGGCGGAGCAGCTTCGCCTCACGTCTGTTTGGGCGGTGGCGTAGGGATGTCCGGGCCTAGATCTCATTGGATCTCAGCAACATGCAAACAATATAGGTTCATCTAGTGCCTTCTGAACAGCTTCTACTGGGCACCACTTTTGGCACGCGGATTTTATATTAAATTTCCCACAAGCACCCAGTCCTGGCGCACTTCGAGCAGTGCGAATACTAGTCGACATGGCCACCCCATTTGCTAGGTTGTAGGGTTCTATCAACTGCTTCCTCGTACCAGCCGCTTCGTTACATAGCACACAGTTCTCCTTCACACCTTGGGCAAGCCCAGGACGCAATGAAAAACAATGAAATGGAGTGCCTGTCAGACACCCCCAACACCCACCCCGCCCCTCGCGCCAAAAGGCAGACCGAGAAACGGGGACGAGATCATCACCACTCCCTATACAGCTTTCCCCAATTAAGGGTACAGGCCGCCACCTTTGCAGGCAGTTCGGGAGCCAAACCAGGAAATACCAATGAAGACATCCTCAATATCACTCTAGGGCACCGGGGGATCGCTTCATCAACCAGGGTGGGATCTGTGGCTTCTTTGGGAAACCAAGAAAGGGTCGATTACTATAGAAATGATTCTCTGAAGTAAAGTCGACATGAAGAAAAGGAAAAGAAGAAAAGTCCAAAGAGAGGGAGGGAAGCATGTCTTTTATAGGATGCCGGGACCATGCGCTGGGGTCCTCTCACCGCCCGGGCAGAATAAATTTTCGCTCGATAATTTTTTCACACCCAAAATCTTACCAAGCCAAGCTGGAATAAAATATGGGCCAATATTAGTAATGTTATGGGTCCTACGGTCTGACTGTGCTCGTACTCGTACTACCACTCAGGTGGGCCTGCGCAAAACCGTTGGTTACGAGGTACAGGAATTAGATAGCTGAATGCAGAAGACTCGTTTCTAGAATTTACGAAAGTCTACAATATACGAGAGGGCGCTCTTTCGTGGAGAGAAGTGCCTTGAATAATTACGACCTATCAACACAGTTTGCAGTGTGGCATTGAGAGAATGACCTGCATTTGGGCTCATTTCTCATGTTACGACTAAGCATCTTCATCTCCTGGATTACCTGACCTTATAAATTGTATGCGTGAGAAAGTGGCTGATGAAAAAAAAAGTCTCACTGTCTAGCCACAGGTCTTACTGTGCTCATATATGTTATCTCATCCAGAAACACCACTGACATTCTAGTAGTGACCGCCTGTGCCGAACGGGCTGCTGATCGTGGCTGACCCCAGCCCACTTCCACATGTCTCGCTAACCGCCATAAGTAACTTAGGTTAGACGAATTTGGGCGAATAACTAGCTGCTGAGGATGTATGCACCCATAATCAGTTGGAGGCCGTGGGAGGCTCCCCCCCAGCTTGGCCGACAGTCGCCGTTCCCCTCACTCGTGTCTTCCTACGACAGCTTCTCGTATCCCATTCCTAATCCTTCCCGAGCGACGGGGCTACTCCCCCGCCACCGGCGGCGGCATTCCAACACATCTCTGGGCCTACATTTCCTCTAACTACATGTAGCACGCCATGGGCCCTTCCGTATCGCGACTTTCGAATCAAATATGACGTGGTCCACTTAGTTTCTCGCTATAATTATATTCGTACGGCCGAATTATCGGTTTGACGGCAAAAAAGCTCTGTCATTTGTCAGCTTTCTATCGACGGATTCTGGTAGAACTACTTCAGCCCCAGCCTGGCTGGCTGTAGGATTGGGGGGGTTGTACAACGCCCTAGGACTCGACCCACACATGCGGCCAAGACCATATATTTGAATTGAGAGTGGAGGCAAGGCTCGGCTTCGCCTGCGGGGCCGGAGTCACGGGCCAACACAAAGCTCGTACTCACTAGGTGTGTTTGCGGAGTAAGGCTTGTGGCGCCGGAGGAATTAGTGCTGATAGCTGGGTAACGTAACATAGTTTCAATGCAGACGAAGTTCTGGTTGGGATTCCCCCGCACTGGGCTGAGATCCTTAGGACGTGGATAGGGCGAGCTGGTGGGGGCGAAGCAGCTATTATTAGCACCCTCCAAGAAAAGTTTCCGAGTTAGCACACCACTTTATTTTTTTGGTCAGCTTACAAGCACCTAAGCCCAAGCCTTGTGAGCATCATGTCAGTGACCTTCGTGGCAACAGGTGTGGCATCGCAGGCTGCGCCTTCGGTCTGTCATGGTCACGGACGGCAATTCAGACTCACGACAAGGCCGTCTCGTGTGTGAGATGCTGTGTATGCCAAGGGGGGTGGGAGTTACGAGAATTATTTAAGAGGCAATGGATTCTCCCAAGATTGGGCCCTTTCTATCATCATCACCACCAACAGCATCTTCAGCATCTCCAGCTTCTTTCCTATAATATCCCACAGCCTTCCCTACTCCAACAATAAATATCCAACACACCACAGGACTACCTTCATCGTCCTTCTCCAACCCCAATCTTAATAACCATCTTTTCCTATTTCACTTACATACATCCATCATGCGCTACTCATTCACTCTCCTCGCCGCCTTCGCCGTGACGGTCCTGGCCCTTCCCACCAAGCCCGCAGACGACGGCTCGTGGGCTCCCGGGAAGTACGAGGGCCCTGGCACCCCTTACGACGACGGCAAGTGGGCCCCTGGCAAGTACGACAAGACGAAGAGGAACGACGATGGGTCTTGGAGGCCGGGGAAGTACGAGGGCCCCGGCACTCCTTATGACGATGGAAAGTGGACTCCCGACAAGTACGACAAGACCAAGAGGAACGATGACGGAACCTGGCGCCCCGGCAAGTACGAGGGTGAGGGTACTCCTTACGACGACGGCAAGTGGACCCCAGAGAAATACGATAAGACTAAGAGGAACGATGATGGCTCCTGGCGTCCCGGGAAGTACGAGGGCCCCGGAACCCCTTATGACGACGGAAAGTGGACTCCCGACAAGTACGACAAGACCAAGAGGAACGATGATGGGTCTTGGAGGCCGGGGAAGTACGAGGGCGAGGGCACTCCCTACGATGATGGGAAGTGGACCCCTGACAAGTATGACAAGGCCAAGAGGAACGATGACGGCTCCTGGCGCCCCGGGAAGTACGAGGG
>ONZQ02000010.1:384911-447582 GCA_900312665.1 Cephalotrichum gorgonifer | reverse complement strand
ACCCCCTACGATGACGGCTCCTGGCGCCCCGGGAAGTACGAGGGGCCTGGCACCCCTTACGATGACGGCAAATGGGCCCCTGGCAAGTACGACAAGACGAAGAGGAACGATGATGGGTCTTGGAGGCCGGGGAAGTACGAGGGCGAGGGTACTCCCTATGACGACGGGAAGTGGACCCCCGACAAGTATGACCGCAAGGCCAAGCGCAATGACGATGGTTCTTGGAGGCCGGGGAAGTACGAGGGTGAGGGCACTCCCTACGATGACGGGAAGTGGACTCCCGAGAAGTATGACTAAGTCCGGGATTTTCTTTTCTCGATTTTGGGATACATTTAGACTACGGGCTGGAGTTCCTTGCATTGCGCTGGGGATCTGATATTTGGTTTGGGGTTTGCATTTGTTTGTTTTTGTCTTCTATCTTAGAAGCTGCTAATAACTGTCCTTAATGTTAAACATTATTCACATGATCTGGTGGAGTGACCTTGTAGCGGTAAAACAAAGTACCAAGCTTTTTGACACCAACATAGCTAATTCCTAGCTATTAACCCTACAGGTCATCTACCTAGACTCCGCTCATCTTGTTAAACGTTGTGAGCCTCTCCTCGTGGCGGACGGCAACATGTCTGGCCTCTGGGCGGGATGCCTATGAAAATATAATGGGGCCTTATATCGACTTCACGGCAGGGCGACGACGTTATAGAAAGTCTTCTTAGTTTGTTTCTCTTCTACCCTTTCTATCATGCCGATTCTACACCTGCTTCTAGCAGGCTTCTATCACGGCTTCCACCGCCACGCGGGATGCTTCCACTCAAGGTTCTCAATCTCCTCAGGGGATAGCCCCTCTAGCTCTTGGTCGACATCCCTCAACTCCCTCTTCTTGTTGTCATAATTCATCCATAGCAGCGTCAGAGTGCTGAAGACAAGAATCGCCGAGGCCGAAGCCAAGTTCAGTCCGTTGCCGATCGGGTAGTTAGGTCCGTCCCACTTGATGTACGACCAGGTGGAAATCAGGCCTCCAGTGTTCCCGAACATCATGTTCGTTGCCAGCGAGATGGCCCTGGATGAGTCCGAGATGACTTGGACGGCCACCTGCGCGTTCGCGAGGGGTCCCACCGACGTACAGCTCGAGGCTAGCAGGAACGTAGCTGCATACCTGACCTTCCCATTCTCCGACGCAAGGAACATGATATAACCGGTCATGACCAGCGGCGCACTGAGAATGAGGAAGATCTGCCTCCGGTCGGTTATCCAGCTAAGACCGGGGAGGAGAAGGGTGAAGAATGCGCCGACGATGTACGGCGGGACCGTGTATAGCTGCTTCGTCACGGTGGAGGCTTCCGGGTAGATGCCCGCGACGATAGTGGGCAGGAAGAAGGCGAGACCCTGCACCGTGATGTTGTTCAAGAGGAATATCCAGGCGGTCGCGAGCACGACGGGGTTCCAGAACCCTAGCCACGCCTTCTTGCCGCCGAACTTGTCGACAACCTCAGACTGGCCGACACGCTCGGACTTTACGCGTGCGATGGCGAGTTCCTTCTCCTCGGCGGTAAGCCACCTCGCAGTCTCGGGTCTGTCGGTCATGGTGATGAAGGCGACGAGGCCGAGGCCGATGGTAATGATGCCCTCGACGACGAATATCATTCTCCATTCCCTAACACCGCCGACGTGGTCCAGGGTAAGGATCGCGGATGCGAGCAGACCACCAAAGGCACCGGCCAGCGGCGCCATGACCATGAAGAGCGAGAGCCTGAACGCCAACTCTGATCTGATAGGAGACAAGAGAGTCAGGAATTCGTTTCTACTTGGACGCAGGGCGACTACGTGTGGGTCTGTACTCACCTCCTATACCACCTCGACAGGTAGAACGAGATGCCAGGCATCATGCCCGACTCGAAAGCGCCCAGGAGGAAGCGGACTCCGCAGGCCTGCGGGAGGGTCGTGACGAAGCCAGTTCCCAGCGATGAGATGCCGAAGAGGACTGTCAACAGGGGGATAAACCACCCAGGTCCCATCCACTTGCAAAGAACGCCGCTAGGAAGCTCAGCAAGGATATAGCTGATGTAGAAGATGGACAGAAGCTGGTTGTAATCGTAGACACCTGTCATCTTCAGGTCCCTCTCGAGGCCAGCTAGCCTTGCGTTTCCTAACTCCGGGGTTAGGATAAAGCCATAGTCGCGGAAAAGATACGCACATACCGATGTTGGCGCGGTCGATGAAGCAGAATAGGTAGAGGAGGGCCACGGTGGGGATGACCATGAAGTCGATCTTCAAGCGCAACTTGCTCTCAGCGGCCTTGTCGAACTCAACCAGAGGCTGTCCGTATCTACAATACAGACATGTTAGCGGGATTAATCTTCCAACGAGCGCATTCCAGCTCCTGAGATTGGCCTTACTGATCCGTGGCAGCGTGCCCATGCGCAGCGCCGGACTTCTCCGTGTGGGCCATGACCGGGTTCTCGTCGTGCACACTGGCCGCCCCGGACTTTTCACCCTCGAGAGATGACATGGTGATCGCCCTTTCGATCGGTGTGATGTGCGACGTCGGGTCGGGACCGATGGTGAAAATGGTGATACGGCGAGGAAGAAGGGGTCAAGGTCAAGGGGAGAAAGGGTTGATTGACCAGGGCGGCAGCACATTTATGTGCATTCCATTTGGACCTAACGCTGATCCGGGCGCCCTTCCCCACAACATTTCCTGTCCGCCCCTGCCCCTGCCCCAGAAAAAATAAGAGGGATCAAGGTGTTGGCAGTGGGGTTGGTATCCACAGTGAGGTCCGGCTCCGCGTCTCGGCTGTTGATGTCAGGCGGTGACCCGCGGCTTGTGCTTGGCCGAAAACGGCTCCCGCATGTGTAGCCCGGATCCGATCGCACTGTACTAAAGCTAAGCACTTGACATGACGGCGCGCGCTCAAACAGCAAGAGCAACAAACTCTTCACACATGCAAAAGACCGCTATGTGGACCTAAGATGACTGATGATCAAGCAGGAACAGGTGGATGGTAACCTCTATTCACCCGACTTGGCGCTCGACTACTCCTCCAGTGATTCGTCGATGGAAGCTACAGTGGGTACTTCCAAGATATCTAGTTGCAACTGGGTCCAATCGGAACACTAACTAATGGAACCAACAAGCTAGGCTTGACCTCGTTGAGGATGGTGTCTGAGTAATGAGATTTTCACTAATACGAAGGAGCGGGGGCACTTGGAGGATACTCCGCACGGAAAAATGGAGAAAACGGGAGTAGTACGCGGGGAAAGGATGGGTCATTTCCCTGTCGCCCCTATTATCATGTCCTCCGCCTGGGGAGAGTGGCAATTTTGTTCGAGTGGGGGTCTTGACTATTCTCGTTTGGGTAAAGGCGCTCCACGGAGGAAACAGCACGAGGGCTCCAGAGTGGTAATCTCCGCAGTTCGATTGGATACTTCCTTGCGAATGGTGGAGTCAGAGGCGGAGCATTAAGAGGGATTTTTGGCCTGCTGGGGAGTTGGTGAATTGGACCCCAAGCTCCCCCGCAATGCGCTCTCCACAGTTCTGGAGAAAGTGCGCACCAGTAGCAAGGGTAATATCCCGAAAACCAATACTTGTATGCAGGATCACAACACTGGAGCACCGTCCCGTCGGGACCCATTCTCTAATACTAATCCATATGTTTCGTTGCCGGTGGTCCTCTTCCGCTCGCCAGGTTCACGAGATGTTAGCGTGAAACGCCACGCATCGGCAGATCACTGACACCCCAAGCAGAGTGGGCCGGCCTATCCGGACAGCGGGCAGGCATGCGTGGCCTCTTCTGATAAGTATGAGTAAAAGTATTAGACTACGCTGCAAGCATTCTGCCGATGTCATCTCCCGCTCCACACTCTAACTTCTACTACTCGCACCAGAAACGTAGATGATGAAGATCCGCCCCGTTGGCGTTCGATTATCGTCGGCCGTTGGAGCGCTACTTTGGCGAAAGCCGCATGAACTCAACGTCGAGAAAGGTCAATCTCTGCCCTTGACTGCCGAATAGACATACACCGTCCTGGACGAACGACCTTGTCCCCAAGTACGAAATGGCCCACAGCTAATGTAGCAATCCCCCACAGTCTTTGTTGGAGGATAGTTCCATTTCCCCACCGAAGGACGAGATAAGCATGCGCTGTAACACCGGCAGATGTAAGATCACTTTCGCGTCGTAAGTGTTATCAGGGGCACATGATTAGAGATCTATGAATGTAATAGCTCATCCATTCAAGCTGAGCGCTATAGGAGTAGAGCGTGGGGTCCCCGTGCTGCCCCTATCTGTTCTTCACCAGCCCCACTAGGTGCTACCTCTCAGCTGGATGGCGTTGCTCCTTGCCTTCGTATGGGTTTCCTACCTGGTATGCCCTTGCTCTTGGTTCACCTACAAGGTGTACCTGAACTCCACACTCTCCTCGATCATGATCTCGCCCCGGTCGGCTTTCTGGTTCTCGCGTCGTAGGAAGTACACTGACAGAATGGAAAGGAAGGCGTTGAAAAGAAGAAGAGCACCGGTTGCTATGATACCTGGTGTGTAATCTGGCGCATCCTTTTTTGACACTGTTAGAACTACTCGCACGACTCGACCCCTGAATACATCGTTCATGACTCACCTGTTGGCGGAACACCTGCGCGGAGTAGATGCCCCCTATTGCCGCAAACACGGCCTGGGTCACAGTGAGGACACTCCTCCTGGAGTCGAGGCGTACGTTGTTCTGTCCCCAAGCCAGAGCGGAGGAGACCAGGGCCGTGGAGCCACCCATGCCTAGGAACGTACCGACGTACCGGCCGGCGGGTGGGTTCAAGAATCCAGTCAAGGCGAGTCCAGCCACAGCAACGACGGAGTTTGAAATGACGAAGACGCCTCGCTGGTGGACCCTGTCGGCGAACCATGACATCGCAAGAGAGTAGAAAACTGAGAACGCTGCTGGAGGAGCGCTCAGACAGAAGGCCATAACCGTGGTGAAACCGAAGCTGTTGCGGAGGATAACCGGGAGGAAGAAGAGGAAGCTGTAGAGCGAGCATGAGCCACCGATATACACGAAGCCGCTGTGTCAAATTGTCGGAAGTCAGTCATTATATCTCAGTGATACTCTACTTTTAAGAGGTAGACGGGGAGATCGGGTGTGCTCACACAGTCCACGTATGCCACGCCAAGCAAACGTCCTTCACGACCTTCCAGGTGACCTTACCGGACTCGGCGTCACCGCGTTCAGAGATGAGTCTGGATACGAGCGCCTCCTTCTCGTCAGCGGATAGGAATTTGTTGCCACGTTTTGACTCGGGGAACTCGGGGAGGAAGATGAAGTTGATGATGGCAATCCCGATGGTGATGGCGCCCTGGACAATGAATATGTATTCCCAGCCGTTGATCTCCGGCTCATCCGCGATTTGGGTGAGGCCGTAAGAGAGTATATTTGCGAATGAGGAGAGCAATGTTGCGCCGGTGAAGAAGATGGCGACGCTGGGATGGCTTAGTTTTGGACTGTCTACACTGGCTTGAGGAAGTGAGGCCATACCGCTTCTGGAGCTCATATCGGGGGTACCAGGCAGCCATGAGATATAGGCACCCTGGAAAAAGGCCCTTGGAGCTGCGAGTTAGCCATACGCCTATTTAGTGATGCTTCGTGGCGTGCGTAAGTACTCACAGCCTCCAAGGTTCCCAACAGGATCCGCAACGCAACTAGTGTCGCGTAGTTCTTCGCAAATCCAATACCCAGAGTGATGACCCCAAAGAGCAAAGCTAGGATGCTTAGCCACAGAGGAGCACCAGCCTTCTTGAGGACGATATTGCTGGGCAGCTCAAAGAGGACGTATCCAATATAGAAGATGCTCACTTCGTGGGGATATTAGCTAGAAGCCAGAGACGCCCGGATTTCCTTCCTTTGGGGGGGATGACTTTTACTTACAGACGACAGAGTATCGATTACCCAAGTTTAGGCCGAGAGCAGCGTCTATGCCCGAAATCCTGGCGCCAGCCAAGTTGGTGCGGTCAATCAGAGAGAGCGCATACAGTAGGACGACCAGCGGGAGCAGGCGCATGTCGGCCTTTCGTCTGCGCACCAATGTAAGCAATCGATGGCCACATTTTCTCTCTCAGAGCTGGGGGCACGGTGGCGTACGAAATGCGGCGGTGGATAGCCTGCAGAGAAGGTTCTGCTTCTTGAGTCGACAGCGCAGCTTCTTTACCGGAAGCAGAGCTTAGTCCTTCGCCGTAAATAGACGTGGGTCGTTCAGGAGACGCAGACCCGTTCCCTCCTTCAGAAGCCCGAGCAGAGTTGTGGCATCCCACAGTCTCCGCCTTCTGAGCCTTTCCACCTTCCATAATCTTCTTGTACGTTGAGAGGGAAATTTCAATGTTGAAAGTGAATCTACAACAAGATCAGTCGATAAACACCCAGAGAGCTGTGTAGGCCCCTTTTCTCTAAACACGAATTGGGACCCATAAGTTATAGCAGGCCTTTTATTTTTTTGAACTGGCAGCCGACAATCCTAAATCTTAACTACTTAGTAGCCAATCAGCACGGTGCTACTGAATGCAAATCCGGGTATTCCTGGGGTAGCGGCGTCGGGATCGCGAGAGAACGGAATATCGGAACGGTGGGGTAGTCACTCGGGAATTACGGAAGGTTGAATACGCTATACTACGTTCGACCTGGCTAATAATAGGCCACTCGGATCCTATATGCTTTACCTTCGTATTAATCGGGCTGCTCATACCCAGGGGGTTCTTCTATCTGGCCACCATACTCCATTCCGTTAATCGTATGGCGTATTACGCCCATCCTCACCTGCGCCACCATCACAGGCCCCGGAACACTACCCTCGCACGGGCTGAGCTGAGGAAATGGACAAGTTCGCTCTCGGGGATCTTAGTGACAAATAAGATAGAGCTTTGATAAAGCAACGAGAATCCAGAGACGCGAATGCGACATGTCATGAACGTCATAGACGCATACTCTTTCATGAATACGCCGTTGACTCACTTTCTGACTTGGTACCTTGGTGGCTGACTGCTCTTCATCCCCGCATGGACCATGCGTGTGTAACGGGCCGTGCCTGTAGCTAGCCGTAGTGACCACCCGCCGTCGGTAATCCCTGGCTAGTGATTGGCAGCGTGAGAGCTATTCCCAGTTACCAAGCCTCGCTGCGTTTCCAAATGCCTGACCAACCAGGAGCGCGCTGGGCTCATTCCTTGGGCTCGTTCAGCGATCGAAAAGGCAGGCGAGCTCTTGTCGTCTCCCTTTTCCCATTTTCTCCCCAGACCCAATATCATTACAAGACAACAAGAGATAACCGTACGGTATGAACGGCAAAATAGTTGGGAATGACTAGGTTATTCCATGAAAGTTTATAGGCATCGCTGAAGGTAAAGCTATTCGATCCTCCTAGCACTAGAAAAGTCAGGCACACCAACACCCTCGACAATCTTAGCGCCTACGATCTTGTAGACGGGGATTTCAGCCAACCTCGAGACGATGTGGTGCAACGTCGGGAGCGCCTCCCAATTCAGAGGATCGAACGACACGGAGGCGGTCTCCGCTTCGTAGGCCCTCTGCACTTTTCGTGGAACAATCTTCGACTCCCCAGCATGCGGCACGAACGTCGCATACTCGGCGTCGGCCTTGCCGCGCTCTCCCACGGCCGGGGAATACTTGTATGCGAAGATACCCTGGTCGTCCTCCCCGCCGATCACCCCCTTGCTATCGCCCGGATCCACCTCTGTCAGGCCCTCGAGGGCGAGGTTACCGAACTTGGCTCCCTGCCACCCCATCTGCATCCGATAACTCCGACTGTGCCGCCCCAGATCAAACGAGCAGTATAGCTTCGGTACGCCCAGCTCCTCCCGCCCGCTGATAATCGGGTCCGCCAGATCCTCGAACAAAACTGCCAGGAAGGTACCGTCCAGGACCTCCCCGTCGAGTTTGACGTACCGCACGCCGTGCATATAGAATCCGAGGTGGTTGTAGCCGGAACCGCCCAGCCACTCCATCTTGTTGAGGGTTGTCAGGGAGAAGCTCGCGTAGGCGACCGTTCCAGGGCTCTTAAACCGGAACGAGGGCGATGGGAAGAGGTTCTGGAGGAGAGTGCGGGATGTTTCAAGCTTGATCGAGGCAGTGGTAAATGTGGAGTTTGTTCCATTCCTTGGTCGTCCTTCAAACGTTTGACGGGGGCCTGGGAAAGGGCCGAAACCGACGGGCATCCTCCAGCAGAGGTTCGGTCTTCGGGCCCAATCCCATTTGCGGAAGATGTTGGTGGAGTTGTCCCACTCATCGTGCCCGAAAATGTAGTTTGTGTATTCGACCACTATGCATGACTGATGAGCATAGTAATAAGTCGCTGGGGAATATATCACTCACGGTCTATTTTTGGGTCCCTAGGATCTTGTCCTACTAGCCGCGAGTATTTCTGTAGCCGGTGAGCACGCCCTTCGCGAATCCTTTCGTACAGGCGCAGCCGCTCTGTGATCTCGACCACCGGGATATCTCGTTGCAGGACTACCGCCAGGGCGACAGCGTCCTCCATGGCGCAGGCGGCCCCTTGATCCTGACCTGTACATCTGATGAGAAAAAAAACATGCCAATCCTTTTGTAGTAGCTCTACCACTCACTTGGATGGAACATATGGGCGGCGTCACCGAGAAGGGCCACGCGGCCGTTAACCCAGTTCGAGGTCATATCCATGTCCTGGACCTCTCGGGCGTAGAGGGTCTCTACCTCAGCCTTGTTTAAGAGTCTCACAAGCGAGGGGTCAAAACCCTTATACGCTTCGAGTAGCCGCGCCTGCTTCGTTTTGGTACTCCATTCTGATCGGCGTAAGTCTCTAGCCCATTCCAGCCCCGTGCTCTATCGGACCACTCACCGCTTGGGTCACCAGTCTCGCCGTTCTCCTTCGGATAAATGCACACGAAACTGAGCTGCCTATTTGCATCGCACGGATACATAACCACACGCCTGTCCTGGCCGTACCAAGTGATTATCTGTCCCTTCCTCTCGGCATATCTTTTTGTCGTTGGATCATCCACGGCCACCTGGCGAGAAACCCGGAATTGGAATAAGCTCTGTTTATATGATTTCGCGTCGATGTGGGTCTGGGAAAGTTGGGAGCGAGCTTGAGACTATATGAATCTTCCATATTAGTACTTCGTGTTTGCATCCATCGTTTGTTATCCGCTTTCAGCCTCTGCGAAGCGAATGATGGATGGAAGATGAAACCCACAAGTATACCGTCGGCACCGATCACAACATCACCCTGCATACTCTCCCCGTTCTCTAATGTAACAGTGGCGGCGGCCGGATCTACACCAACGACGCAATTGCCAGTCCTGATATTGACAGGTATGCCATCTCCTGTATTAGAAGTGGCGCGTGATTGTAGTTCCTCGTGCAGAGGAACACGGCGGATTAAGTGGTAGGGATTCTGCCAGAGCTTATTAGGCTCCTTCATGTGGATATCCCGTAGGATCTGATTGTCTGCGCTATATTCGGTGGTCTAGGGTAACATTGCAGTCAGCGGATTTCGTCTCCGCGCCCGGGTCTGTTTCCAAGTCTGGCCCAGGTCCTGGTCACTTTCTTTAAACTCACACTTTCCACCAAGTTGCCATTATGATCCTCAGCAAATATCCCAATTCGTCTTAGTAACCCATTCGAGTTCGGCGTCAGTTGTACCACGTCGTCGATGTCCTTTGCGGAAGGACACTTCTCCAGCACAGTCACCCTGTGCCCCTGGCGCCGGAGGTAGATAGCTGCGGTCAGTCCACCAATGCCGGCACCGATAACTACAATATCAATCCCATGAATGCCATTATTAGCCCGTTTTGAATTGGCCGTCGTGTGGCGTGGGCCAGTTGAGGCATGCACTTCCGTTGAGGGTGGCATCACTCTGGCTGCTTGGAGTATCAAGGCGGTACTTTTCACAAAAGCATGGCTCTCGTCAGACTAAGGACAAGGAAGATAATCTAACTATGTATTCTGCCAAGCCTGGGAGGACCAATATTCCCTATTTTTCACGTCGGAATCTCTGGGGTAGTTAGGTGGAGATCGGATAATACCTTCGGAAGATGGGGTAGGTACCCGTGTGTTCCGTGCCTTCACCTCCACCTAGGCAAGCCGTATAATGATCAATTGGAATCATTGAATAATACGCTAGGGGCTATGGCTTGGACCGGAGACCGAATGGTGTAGAAACAACCCCCCCTTCCCCCACCCACCTTTCCCCTTCCCCCCAATAAGACGCATTAGGAATAGCTGTTCGGACGAAAGGCGACTAAATACACTGCATATCGCAAGAAGTGTTGCCGTCAACATTTACCGGCATCCGATTCGTAATTTAATATTCATTCCTGAGGACCTGTAAGCCACTCTCCTAGCTTTAACTTTCTCATCCGGAAGATAGAACTGAAAACCAGACATTCTACAATGGCTTCTCGGGAACCGGAAACAGGCGCAAGTGTATACCAGACCCTCACCACTGGCCCCCATACACTAACCCAGTCCTTTCTTACTAGAACCCCCTAGAAACTGGCGGTATCCATGTAGCAATAGTCGGGGCAGGCATAGGCGGCCTAGCTTGTGCCATCGCATGTCGCCGAGCGAACCCTCCCCTCCAGGTAACCGTTCTTGAGCGTACACCGGAAATCCTCACCATCGGCGCAGGGATCCATATCCCACCGAACGCCTGCCGGGTACTGGCCCGCTTTGGCTTGCTCGAGAAGCTGAAGCAGGCCGGTGGATATGAGGTGCAGGACTTCACCTTGAGGAGATATAAGGATGGTCAAATCCTTGCCGAGAAACCCCTCAAGGATAGAATGACGACGGAGTATGGAGCACAGTGGATGTAAGACCGGGCCGGGAAAGTCCATACCAAAATGAACTTTCACTAAAAGAAAGCGGTCGCTAACTTGATACTCTTGATCCTGTCAACAAGAGCCATACACAGAGGCGACTACCAGAAAGCGCTGCTTGAGGAGACCTTAGCTGTCGGAGCGGATGTGATGACGAGCGCAGAGGTGACTGGCGTCATATCTTCTACTGACGGTCTTCAAACGGTGTTGTTGAAGGATGGAAGACGCATCCTCGCAGATGTGGTGATAGGAGCAGATGGCACGCCGAATCCCACCTCCGGAAATCAAATCACGAGTTTAAGATCTAACACTGGCGAACAGGGCTCTGGTCTCCAATCCGTGAAGTTGTGTTGGAGCACCCCTTTCCACCCGAGGAGACGGGCGACCTGGCATATCGCGGAACTTTCACACGCGACGAGCTGAAAGGTCTCGAGAACGAAACATTGAACGAGCTGCTGGAGAAGTCCAACATACAAGTATGGCTAGGAGAGAACAGACATGCCGTTTTCTATCCCCTGAGGGACCATTCGGAGTATAATTTAGTTTTATTGTCAGTTCCTCAAGAAAAATTGTTTTCCAGCGCTGGAGTTGCTGACCGATGGTCACAGAGTAGCGGATGATCTCCCCAGCGGCGTTCGCACCTTGTCAGGGAGCGTGGAAGAAATGGCAGCCAACTTTGAAGGATGGGATCCGATGTTCGACCTTCCCCATCCCTCTGATTTCCTCGACATAGCCGCTAACGTTCATCTAGCTTAAGCGATATGATATCGTGCCTGAAGACAGCGTTGAAATGGAAACTCCTGCATTTCAAAGAGCTCGACCAGTGGACGAAGGTATGGCAGAAAGCTAACTATTGGACGCTGGCAGTTATTAACACGCCACGTGTATTCAGGGAACGATCGCCTTATTGGGAGATGCTTCACATCCCACGCTTCCGTACCAGGGCCAGGGGGCTGCTATGGCCGTTGAGGATGGTGCGATCCTGGGCTTGCTTCTGGAGAAATTTCAAGGCGCAGAGATGCCGTCGAATCAGACGGAGAAGAATGCTCGTCTGGCCAGTTTGCTCCGCTTGTATGAAGATCTGCGCAAAAAGCGGACAGTAGTCAATGTCGCTGGTGCAGTTCACACCCGTCATTTCTACCACTTGGCCGACGGCCCCGAGCAGAGGGAGCGTGATAGAGAGTTGGCAGGACTGCCTCTCGAGAAGTGGCAAGGCAGTTGTTCATTCAACTGGGGTGATGCCCAGTATCAGAAGAGCCTACTAGGGTTCGATGTTCTTGCTGATGCGGGAAGGAGGTTTGACGAATGGTTGGTGGCTCTTCGGGGGTCGGCCCATAATACGGGCGGCTCGTAGATAGCTAGCTCTCTCGATATGTAATGAATATTTCTTGCTTGAATAACTAGGATAATTGCCCGGGTGAGCATGTTCAGATGTAAGGACGATTCGCTTGCTCGATTCAACGTTGTCCTCCTGTTCCCATGTCCTACGGCGAATAGTCTAGTATGTTGTCTACTTGAGCGATCTTTTCAGGGTTCGCGGGGACCAGTTCAGTGATTCCTACGGGCTGGTCTAGGAGACTCTCTCAACGGTGGACAGTGCATGTTCATCTTGGAGATAAGGTGTATATCATGATGCAATACCTTCGCCACCATAGGTATGTTTGGCTACCTAAATCCACCCACTTAATGGTTTGGCCAATATCTGCGGGTAAGTGAAATCCGACTTTTGGCGAGCCTATGCATCGAGCTAATTTAGGACACTTTTCCCCGCATTCCTAGAACCGGGTACGCGGGACTAGCGGCGTGCGGGGAATACCCGATTAGCTACGGATCAGTCGGGGAACATATAATAGCCGAGTTGGGGTAGGTAGCTGAGTATACGACCCTGGTTGGAGTACACCGACCCTGTTCGAGCGGGGTAGCTTGCATTCTCGCATTAGTATGAGCCCTAAAGAAAGGTATCGTACAGTCTCAGATTGGGATGATAAAGGGACATGATAGAAATATCGCCGACGATCCTTCAAAATCACAGTCCTACACCAAAGTTGGCTTCGTTCATCACATCCCTTACTTATCTCATACTACTACCCCCACCCCCTACATACACTTGTTTACTACGTCTCATTCGGCGAACATGGAGGAACAAAATGGAGTTGAGTGCCGCTCGTTGCCTACTGAGATTCAGGTCGACTACCTCATCGTGGGTACAGGGCCTGCAGGCGCAGCTTTAGCCGCCTTCATGGGATCATATGGTAAAGATGCGAAACTAGTGTCATGGGTTCCCATATTATCATTTGGAACGGTTATAGAATTTACTAGAACCTAATACGACTCGTCTTATAGGCATGAAGGGGCTTATCGTGAGCCAGGATTCGAGCAATTCCGACACACCAAGAGCCCACATCACGAATATGGCAGCAATTGGTATGGATTAAGGCTGGCGGGGTCCTTAAACGGCGTCATGATTTGCGGAGATCGAAGCGAATCAAAGCTAACAAGTAGAGAGACTGCCTCCGGGATATTGGACTTGACGTTGAGTGTTACAAGCTGGGGACGAAGAATGACACCATGATCCACACCCGTTGGTCCAACACCATGGCTGGACAGGAATACGGCCGTATTTACTCCTGGGGAAACGATCCGAAACGAAAGGTAAGACCCGTCCGAGGGCAAACATTCTCTTTCCCTAAAACCGGGCTGTGTAACCGCCATCAATCTGTCACCAGGAGGCTAATGGTTATCGTTGTATAAGGGGGACTATGAGCTTGCCAGCCCTTCCGAGATGGTGGACCTTCCGCAAACACTGATGGAGCCGTTGCTGATGCGATATGCCACCCTGAACGGATTCAAATGTCGACGAGACACCGAGTTCGTATCTTTCAAACAGGACGAGGGAGGCGTGAACACGACCTTGTTGGATAGCATCTCCAACACGAGGTTCCGGGTTCGTTCCAAGTATCTCTTTGGGGCAGATGGAGCACGGAGCAAGATTGTGAAGCAGGCAGAGATACCCCTGATACGACGTCCGGGGCAGGGATTTGCCGTCAACGTGCTGATACACGCGGACATGTCACATCTGATGGAGCACCGGAAAGGCAATCTACACTGGATTCTTCAGCCCAATCTCGAGACTCCAGAGTGGGGTTGGATTGGCTGTATGAGGATGGTCAAGCCGTGGCACGAATGGATGTGCATAATATTCCCCGATCCCACTGCGCCGAGGGAGGTGAGATCCGACGAAGAATACAAGAAGCGTATTCAAGAAATGATCGGGGATGACTCGGTTGATGTCAAGATACTGGGAGTGTCCACCTGGGCCATAAACGAGACAGCTGCGGAGTACTACTCGAAGGGCAACGTGTAAGTACAGATTCAACTTTTTACTCCCGTCCTACACAAAATTTGACCCTGCTAACATGTACGCGAATTGAACAGGTTCTGCCTTGGAGACGCAGTGCATCGGCATCCGCCAAACCACGGGCTGGGATCCAACACCTGCATCCAGGATGCACACAACCTTGCATGGAAGATCAACTATGTAGAGAAGGGTATGTGGAAAGAGTGAGAATCCATTCGAGCGAAGGCTTCCCACTGACAAGATGTTTGCTGTGTAGGTTTCGCGGGGAGAGATCTACTCGATTCTTACAGCATGGAACGTCAACCGGTCGGGCTAAATGTGGTCATCCAGTAAGTTAAAGTCGTCTCTTTAACCGAAAGGAAGGAAACCCATGCTAACTGCGAGTTAGGGCAAATGCTTCGTTAAGGAACCACAAGAATATCTGGGAAGTTCTTGGAAATTTGGAACCGACAGTTGAAGCTCGCATGAAGGCCAACGGAGAGATCTCGGCCGACTCGCCAGAAGGGCGTGATCGCCGGGGAAGACTGTCCAACGCCCTTAGGGCGATAGACAGGGAAGAACACGGCCTAGGCATCGAGATGAACCAGCGCTATGTCTCATCGGCGGTTTACCATGCCAACGAGGGCGCGGCGTCTTCGTTTACCAGAGACAAGCTGGAACACTACCATCCTACGACCTATCCAGGGGCTCGTCTTCCGCACGCCTGGCTGAGCACCCATACTCCGTCCAAGTATATTTCCACGATAGACCTGGCCGGGAAGGGGAAATTCACACTTCTCACCGGTATTGGCGGTCAGCACTGGAAACTGGCTGCGGAGCAGCTGTCTTCCGAACTCGGGGTACCAATCAAAGCCTACTCCATTGGGTATGGACAGGATTATAAGGATGTGTATCTCGACTGGGAGGCGATCAGAGAAGTTGAGGACTCCGGCTGCGTTCTTGTGCGGCCGGACTACTTTGTGGCGTGGAGGTGTCGGATCTGGAAAGAGGATGCACTGTCAAAGCTGGAGGTAGTATTGAAATCTGTGCTATCGCTGCACTGAAGAGCCTGTACTCGTCCATCACACAATAGGACTACTTACAATACGGACTTGATTGAGCCAGTCAACTTGCTTCAACTTTATCTAAGGCGCATAACTTGGGACTGAACTACTAAGTGAAACATGTATTACATAAAGAATTCCTGGTTGTTGCTCTGATTACCCTCCCTCCTCGTGGAAGATACAACTAACTAACAGGTCTGCAACCCGGTAATCGCAACAACAATATCATCTGTGGTAACTAGGCCCTCCGGGTTACTGCCCGACCCGGTAACAAACACTCTGCTCCTAACCACAAACTGCACGTCCCTCTGCCCCTCCCCATTAATCTGGACCCTAGCCACGTTCTGGTCTTCCTTCTGATAAACGTCCCCGTCGGCCCACTGCGCACCACTCAAGGTCTTCGAGGGCGGGTTCCCGTTGCTCAAGTTCCCAGGCGAGATATTATATCCTGTCGCGACGACGCCCGAAGTCCCGGCACCGAGGACCGCGAAGCCGTGTGAGGTTGTGGTGACGGATGCTGTAGTACATCCAAGGGGGAACCGAACGGTGAGGAAGAGCTCGCAGTGCTTCTCACGGTCAGATCCTGGCACGCCAGCCCCGATGGCGGATTGGTAGGCGTCAAATCCAAAGGTAGCGATGGCGGAGGTCGGGTCTATCGAGGTTGAGAAGGTTCCCGGGGCGCAACCGGGGCCGGAGGCTGTGATGGAGGTGATTTGGGCTTGGGGGCCTTGGCGGGGGAGTAAGGGGGTGGCGTTGGCCAGGAAGGGGAGGAGAGAGAGGAGGGCTGAGATGGGCTTCATTTTGTTCAATGATTAGAGCTACGAGTCCGGAAACCGTTGAGCTAGGTGAGATCAAAGGCCTGTGTAGGATGTTTAGAAGGAGTGATGCGAGAGATCTGTGACTGGATTTATCTCCTGGATGTACAAGAGTATCGACCGGTATTTATAGACGATGGATGGACGAGCATCGCCTTGGGGCTTTCGAAGGTCCGCAATGTTATACTGAGAGTGAACGACCTTGAGCTCGATCACCATCATCTACTCTCGGATCTCCAGCCGACATGTGAGGTCTCCGTATGCATGTAGCCCTGTAAGATCTTACTCAGGTACAACCCTACGATGCCCGCCTCGGCAGAGAAACTCTTCTGAATCAATAGTTCCATTACGCTCGGCCCCATAATTCCATTCCCATCGTGCAACCCGCACTTGGCGGTCCAACTTGGCGAAACACAGCACAACTAGCTCGGGGAAGCCCTGAGACGTGTACGCGGGAGTCGTTCACGTTATCCCATCTAGCCACGGATCTCTGAGGTCAGGACACGACAAGTGCTCGGTATTGCAGACATGCCAAGTGCACTAGCCCGGAAGTTTGCCAACCCGAAGGCACTACGACACGTCATGGAGTAGTCTATGCGTGAATAAGGTCTAGCTCGTGAGTCGCTCGGACGCTAGAATGACGTCTGACACTGCCGGACTGGGTGGTTCCTGCGCTGAATGTTGGTGCGGCGGCGCAGTCTACCGTTACACTATTGAATTCTCGCACGGGATACGAAGTGTCCCGTGCCCATACCGTGCCGTGCGCATGGCGCTGACAAAGTCCAATTCGGTCCGTGAAGAAATCCAGAAAGCCAGTGAGGATGCCGACTGGCGATGAGCACTTGGGCTCAGTGAAAAATCCTCCATTAGTAGTACATAGCGCTACCATGCTGCCTGCGTACAAATCAAATTGGATGCCTTTGGCTGGTGTGTTAGGAAGGCGAAATGCACATTCTAATGGGTGGCTGCTTTGATGCTCGCTTGTGACCCATGTCTAGAGTCCTTTCGTCCGATATCTGGCTTCTTGGCAACGACCACGAAAGTCATTGCTGACTTGTACTTGTGATTCAAGTACAAGTCTTCCCCCAACTCGGTAATTTCAGAATACTCTTCTCCAAGTGGTCAACTGCCCCGCGGTCGGGGGAGGATGAGGGTACTCCACCTCGGGAATTCCTCCCCGCCCTGCCATTTATTAGTTCTCTACCGTCAACTGCCAACGGAGGTGCAGTAATAGTGCCACAACAGTGCATGGCAGGATACCGTACACCCTCTAAAAGGTTGGAACAACTTCTAGGTATATTCTTTTGTCAACTGTGAGAATAGCTCAACCTTTGAACTTGGCTCCATCTCATGCATATTAGTCCTGAGTAAATCAGTCAATGCCTCCTTCGTCCTCCTCCAACACCTTCCCTCCAATAGCCACTTTCTCCGCCGACTGGAGCACGTAAAACATCCTAGCCCAAGTGTCATTGCCCGTATTGCGCCAAGCGTGGTTCGTCCCACGCTGCACCGCGACATCACCCCTCTTGAGCAGCCGGGTCTCGCCCGAGTCCAGCACCAGCTCGATCTCTCCCTCTATGACGATCCCGAAGTCACAGGACGGCGTGCGGTGCATCGGTGACGTGTAACCGGGGGGGAAGTCCACTGTCCGGCACGCAGTCCCTCCCGGGATGGTGATTGCGGGCGCGCTGACGACGTAGTCCTGGTAGGTCTTTATATCCTGGCTGTCGGTCATCGAGACCGGGAACCCCATTGTCGTGTACATGAGACTGAATTCCATGTCACCGCCCATGACCCGGCGGACGGGTGCCGGGTCCGGAACTGCGTCGCTGAATCGTGCCTTCCCTTCACTGTCGTGGGTGGTGATGTACCTCGAGTGCGCGCGGAGATTGTTACGGCTCTGTGTCGACGACATGAAATGATAGGATGGGTTGGAGAGTACCTATCAATATTCGAAGTCAAGTATAGCCGACAGATAAGTTTGGAGGAAGTGTTTGTACGAAGTGATACTAGAGGATTGCTGGGGAAGACAGAAACCGGTAGCTATATCAACATGCATAGACACGATTATTGAAAAAAAACAAAAGAAAAACTTCATTCTTGACAACTATATAACATTTAAACTCGAGGGATCAGTGGTAGCTGAATCCAGTTTTCGCATTCGGGACCAAAGTGAATGGAGTTGATCCCTTCCAGCTTGGCCTGAGGACGATCCACCTTGGAATTATGCTCAAATATCCCCGCCCCCTGGGTATCTCCCGATGAGATCTCCAGTATTAGCCGATGTCCCGGGCTAACGACCACTGAGGTGGGCCACACCTCCACATCCACTGGATAGATAACCCCCTCCTCCACTGGGAGGACGTCGGTGGAGCGATATTCCCGGTGGGGCAGCCAAGACCGATGCCGAGGATGGCTTTCAGAGACCTTCCTGAGGCTGACCCGGAGCCAGCCCTTGGTCACGGGTACCGGGTCTCCAACGGTGCCTGTGTAGTAAATCTCCGCTCCGTGTGCGTCCAAGTGCCTCAACGTGACGAAAAGGTCGATCTCCGAAGGGCTCGTCCGCTTGTCCGGCAGACTTAAAGCGGACACGTTTAGATGAACTACTATATGGCCCGTAAACTCGGTTTCCTGGGTAAAAGGTGCCGTAGTAAACTGTACGGCTCGCGGGTCTCTCAGGTCTCCGAGTGCTTGGTAAGACACGGATGGCCTTTCAGCAGTGACGGAAGGCGACAGGCTTGCGGTCTCGCTTAACTGCTTGTCCGTAGTGAGGAAGTACTTGGTGTACTCAGTGCGAGGAATCGGCCATTCTTCTTCGTAGCGGTAGGGATACCGCTTTTCGGACTCCGGGTCATTGTACCCCACGTTGCCCTCTCTCAGGACCAGGCCGACCTTTGGAGCCTCGCCAGTTGACCACCCTCCGGTATCGTTACCCTTGAGAAACGCGTCAAGGAAGCTCTTCTGTATCTCGACATTTTCCTTCGAGTAAAACGGCAAGTCGTGGCGCCCGGTGATGAGTCTGAGGTACTTGTGCTCCGAGCCTGCATTTAGGTAACCCTCTATGTTCCCGCGTAGATGGAGCAGGATTCCTCCCCAGTTTCCGACCGAGAGCACCGGAACCTTGATGTCACCCAAGTTGTAGTCTCTTGAGGCGTAATACTCCTCGTCGAGAAAGCGGTGGGATGCATTGTCCTCGTTTTGGTCCCGGCGGTTGGCGAGCAGTTCCTCTTCGGACAAGTCTCCCTCGATGGTATCGTAGCCCCATTTTCGAGCCGCCCTACCAGGGAGTCCGTACTGGTTGGTGACGACCTGTTGAACAGATTAGATACTTGTAGAGCTGATGAATTCATGACTCTTCCGCGAACGCGTTTGACTAACCTGTCTATTCCACCAAAAGCTGATAAATGTGTTGGAAAGTATCCCTCCATGTCTGCAGCGGTCGCGGTAGTAGTCCGACATGCCCTCCCAAGGCACAATACAGGCGAGCCCTTTTGGCTGGCGGGCGGCCACTCTCCATTGGCTCCCAGCGTAATAGCTCACGCCGAGCAGGCCGACCTTGCCTGACGACCATGGCTGCGACGCCGCCCACTCAACAACGTCGAAGAATGCCTCGCTTGTGCTACTAGACATGGTATCTAGCACACCAGGTGACTGGCCGGTACCACGCTCGTCTGCTCTGACTACAGCATACCCATTCCTGGTCCAGAATCCAGGGTCGGGGGTTTCCCACGCCGAGTGGGCCGAGTGGTGTTCTTCAGGAACCTCAGAAAATGAGGCAGCATGGAACCTAGGTACACTTAGATGAGTAATGCGCGTGATCCAGGGAAGGAATGGAGCGCGCCAAGACACAAGTACTTACACGCTATAATGAATATCTTTGCCGTACGGACCATAGGTTACTAAGACGGGATACACTCCCGACGAAGGTCTGGGACGGTAGACGTTGCATCTTACCAGTCCCTGGCCATTTTTCAAATGCACTGAGACATTCTCCTCGTAAATGTAGTCGAAGGAGGTATCGTCTTGCTTGCGGAGATCTCGATATGTTTCTGACATCTTCGCAGGATCGTTGGGCTTTGTCTTCTGACTTGTTGCTTAATGGAGATAGGTAGGCTACGAGAAGATCCAAGTATTTATGTAGGAGTTATATAAGCCTTGACTTTGTTTTGGTTGATGGGCTTGCGAGAGTACGGAGAATTGCTGAGGGAATTCCGGCCCGAAGCATACTCCCGAAGACTCCTCCACCCGGCAATTATTAATATCCCGTTTTCCATCTCATCCCCGAAGGGCAGGTCTCTACGGATATCTAGGCTTACTAGTTGGAAATAGACGTGAAAAGACTTAAACCCGCAACTCTTCCCGTGAAATAATCTCGAGCAGCAAACTAAGTCTCATTCATTCAAGTGAAAGTCTGCCTGGCACCCAAGGTCATCCTTCCCGCAACATATTCCTCCTCGGAAGAGCGCCGTTGCGCTTGACTACTGTGTGTCCCCCCGGGATTTCCTCTTCCGTGCCGCCTTCATGCTAATAAATTTGACTTCCACTAGAGAGTTCAGAGAGTAGAGTTCCCAGGAGCTTCGATACAGGAACTCTCAGTCTAAACAACAACTGCGAACCAAACTCCAATGGTGAAGTATGGGTCAAGCCTTGTCCCTGTTCATCCGCAGTTGACTCTCCATACCACACAACTAACGTCGCAAAATAAATGCACAGAGGCAAGTGCGGAGGTTCAACAAAGGTCGTTATGTCCTTTTCAGATGACCCTTTGCGGCGAGGTGGTGTCACTGCTTCTTGCGCAACGCTAAGTATTGCCTTTGCATGCCAGTGAGCTATGTTGAAATGGTGACTCTCCCTCCACACCCTGACTGAGTCCAGGACGTCCCCGTTTCGCGAAGACACCGTAGCCTGGACGGCCGCTGGGGCAAGTCGCTGCAGGTGAGTTAGGTTGGAATGAAGCGACACCTGGGCAAGGTGGAATAACAGTATTTGAGATAACTCTACAGGGCGTGGATGTTCTGTTCCTGCTGTTCTCGCCTGGATCCATTGATTCAGCGCAAGTTCAACAAACTCGGGCTTCCATAGAGTAGGATAAGAGGAATTCTCGGTATTCAGTGGACTTGCCATCCAACTGTAGCATATGATGGTTACTAGGCGCTCCATGGTCGGCTTGTCAAGCGATTGACTGCAGCTCGGAGCAGAGACTAGACCACCGGTGGGGAGTCTCCGAAATTTGATCATTCTGCTCGCAGCATGAAGGTTGAGCGGGCCCTCTCCCGAGAATGACGGGGGCCGCCGCAGCAGGAGTACCCTATAGGTGTCGAGCACACGCGTTGCCTCCGACAGAAGTCTAGTTTGTCGATATTGGTCCAGGGGGGCGTCTGGAGGTAAAGCACGTAGGCACGATCTAACGGCGTCGAGCTTGCTACCGTGGAAGACCTCGACGAACTCATACGCTCTTTTGTCCCCGCTACATAGCCCGTATATCTCAAGAAGAATGAAGGTTTTGGCGAAGCTTAGAGTCGTATCGAAGGACATGGAGTCTCCCTGCAGATACTGCTCGAGAAGTAGCCGTCTGGAGTCATTGAAAAGCATCTTGGCCACGTTTGTCCCGGAATACACGGTGCAATAAAGGCCACCAACAGCTGCCATTGCAAGCCAAAGTTCCGCTCGAGTGTCTGAATTGGCCTCGAAGTCCGAAAATATAGCGAATGTGCTTGAAATATGGGTCTTCGAGAGGTTAAGCAGAATGTTAATGACATCACCGTCGTATACGTGGAGTTTCGGCGGAGTCGAGTACCACGACCGCTTATATTCCTCTCCAGAAGGAGATGGCGCTCGCGACCGTCGCTGAAGATGCGCCGTCATCATCTCCACAGCACTGTCCATGGAAGGATCAGACTCCATGTCGGATTCCAATGAGTCCGCTGGCCACATTTGGTCCATGAGGGGGAACTCGTTCAGATCGTCTAACCAGTTTCCCGGGTTCTAGCTAGAGTGTTAGCATCAGGGGACAGCGATGGCGACGATGCTTGACTTAATTACTTACCAGCTGGGGAAACAAGTTATCCGTTAGGTCCATATTTCCGCATATTTGGTACGCTGGTATTGATCCGCTTGGAAATATCGTTTCAATTGAGAAGCTACTCGGCGAATCCGAAGTCATCCACTGATCCGCACCTTGCGGCGTGAGACCTGTAGCGCCGGAGTATCCGTCGCCACCGTCACCGATTCCCGGCATCCCGATTCCAGTGAGACCCGGAATCGGACTAGGCGTGGCTAGAGGTGACACCAGGCTGTTTGGCGTCCAAGCTTCGGGAGCTGGTGGGATCCCTGAAGAACTCTCGCCATCTGCGTGGACCAGCTGATCTCTTGGAGAACCCGGGACTGGGGCGGCGTTGCGAGGCCTGCCAGGTGGCCTGCTGGAGCTGGAAACTGTGCAGGGAACATTCTTAGAGCGGCATGCCTGGCATGGACGGGCGTTGTCGCACCTGAGTTTCCGTTTCCGACACTGATCACAGGCCAGTCGTGAGCGAGCTCGGTCTCTCAGCTTATTACCTTTCGCCGTATCCGTGTGCCGCGCAAGGGACGCAGGGGATCCCGAGACTGGGTGGATAGTCTTCATGTGCTTGGCCCTGACATCTGCGCGATGAAATCCGGCGTTACAGTGAGGGCATTGGAAAGGGCGCTCTCCTGTATCTAGCCAACATACTGAAGTCAGCGAGCCATACATAGGACAGCTGTACTTGGACCATCCACTTACGGGTTCTGAGATGACGAATGAGATGTTCGTTTCGAGCAAAAGACCGCTTGCAAATATCACACTGCGACATCGTCCGTGCCGGGGGAGGTCCAAGTCTGGTCACTGTCCTCCGCAGGGCATATATTTCGGATCGATCTCATGTAGATGCACCACGCCCTTGATGTGTGGGGAGGGATCTAAAGTGTGGGGAAGCTCGAGTCTGGGGAATGCTTATGGCCTGCTTGCGCCAAGCCTCCATTCTGGTGACATCGCTCTGAAAGCCTCCCCACCTCGGGAATTATAAGAGAGCTAACTAATTCTAAGTATAAGCCGTCTTCCAGAGAACGATCCCAGTATCAGCCTTACTTGTGGTACAATTGTGTGGAGGGGCCCCCCATTTTCCCCTCTAGTGTTGTACGACCGAGCGTATTACTGAACTAGTCTGACGGATTGAGCGTATTCCGACCTCATTGAGCGTATTACTCATAGCGCTTCGCCTCGTCCCGATTTATTGGCCAATAGTGCTGGACTAGTTCACGCTAGATACCTCCCTATTCAGTTCGTGTGCGGAGTTACTGCAGAGCATTTCTGGGCAACGGGGATACGCACGGGCAGTATATGACCGTCACGCCCAGTCTGGCCGATTAAGCTCGCCAAAGCTACGCCAAGTCCTCTTGTGCGGAGGACTGACAGGGTGCTTTTCGTTGCTTCTGATACGTGGTCTTTGTCCGAGGGGAAGAACTGGCATATATACGATTAAGCCCGTGGGAATTCCGATCGCCCCCAACCCGCCCACCCCAACGGTCTCAGCGTTTATCAGTTATTCCTTTCTGTGAAGCGCTCCTCTAGTTACGTACCAGCAGAGTTCTTTCCATGAACCGGCTTTCCTTTCTTCTTAAAGATGTCCACCACCTCGCAGAGCTCCATCTGGCCAGGGGAGCGTAGTCCTTCTCATCTTGACGTCGCCGCTGCCAGTGAACGCCCTGATTCGGTCCTTCTCTCTGACTTCAAAAGAGTCCTCATGGCCAGTAGCGATGCAGGTGGGGCGGAAAGGCTATTTCAGACAGACCCCAGGACCCGGGTATATATATGTTCTCCTTTTAGTACTCTAGATACCAATATCTAATAGAAATAGGCGACGGCGACAAAATATACGTATCCCCTAGCCCTACTATCACAATTCCCAGCATTGCCGGACGACGGCCGCCTTTCTCATCTATCTGATATGTTCAGCAACTGCCTGCATCATGTTTTCTTTGCACATTTACCTATACCCGCCGCGCCAGCTCGCGAGCCGATTATCCCACCGTTGCGCTTTGGTATCGCCTGTATTGCCTCGGCCTGCCTCCGCACCTTCCCCGAGGAGGCCCGGAATCTCTTCTCTGCGGGCACAAGCCTCTGGCCAGTAATGGTGGAAGTGGATAATGGGCTGGCGCGCTCGGTCGAAATGCTGTTGGCGGTAAGCTCCTTCTTCCAATTCAACCTGGAATGCTACTAACATCTTAGCAGGCTGTCCTGCTCATTCCATACGGTGTTCTGGCTGCTGAGACATCTCTACAGAGAAGAGCCACACTCATACTGTCTTCATCTTTGACTGTAAGTACGAGGATTTGGGATATAATGCCGATTGAGTTAGCTCAGCCTTTATTGCAGATTGCCCGACGTATGCGGCTACATCAACCATCTCAGCTAGAGCCTAGCCTTCGCCACAGAATGTCCTCGTATAGGTGCGCTGCCTCCAGTCTCTACCCTTGTGTATTGTATCCCTAACTGTAATACCTGTGCGAAGTTCGATGCTGTGGTCACTCTGGCTCTGGGACGTTCTTCACGCTCTCCATTCAAACTTGCCACTTGCCTTTTCGGCCGACGAGGTGCTTACAATCCTGCCCTCCTCAACACTTGCGTTCCAGGATGTTTATCGTAACCTCCTCCACGAACATGGTGTACACAGCCAGACTCTCCTCTCAACCATGGGTAGCGCTTCCAGAGAGCAAGCCGTCGTCTTGCTTCTTGCAATTCTGTCCGACTCCATCGCCATTCGGCGATCGCTCGGCAGTGCGGCCAATGTTGTCAATCCTGCTCATGGGGTGGCCCACAAGCATGATCCTTTTGTTCCCTTTTCGGCACACACCGAGCTCGAGCGGATGCAGAGTCACCTCTTAAGGGCACTAAATCATTGGAACTCTCATTTCAGGGCCTCCATGAGCTCTGAAGTCTTAGCTCTCTTCCATTATTGCAGGCTATATATTTCTTGCCCGGAAATTTCAAGTCTCCCACAACTCGCTGGATACAAGTCTGCGGACTCGAACCAAAGTGAACCTAGTTCCCCTAACTCCTTGTCACCAGACAAGACCAGTATATCGGACCAATCCCTTGACCACGCCTGGGCCGTGCTTGACGCCGCGGCGGCATGCCCAAGATTGGAGGAATCCCTGTCTCCAGCCTGGATGCCGATAATCGTTTTCCACGCTTCTCTGGTGGTCTGGGGGAAGATCAGCCTCGGGAGATGCCCAAGAAGTTACCGGGATACACATGGGAGCATAAGGGTGTTGGTGGCATTCAAGGTTGAGCTCGAGGCGATGCACTGGCCATGCTGTATCCAGATGGCAAGGACGCTACAAAATCTCATGTCTAGCTGTTAGCCAATAGGACTCCATACCTATAGGGGACAGGGGCCTTGAATTTCCAACAACTTGTATCTGTATCCTCCGCCAGGGCAAACGCCGTGTTGCAGAGGCGAAGACTCTTCCCTACTACAATCACCAGGGTAAATCATCGTGTCAAAGTACACTTTATTTCTTTCCTTCAACTATCTAGCTATTCCGTTGTATATCCTTTTTCCAGTATTCTGTTATGCGAGGTACTTTTTCTTTTCGAAACTTCGATGTAGGTCAGTCCCATTTGGTAGGCATTGGGGGCCCCCAGATAGCCGCCGCTGTGCCTCCAGACCTGATTGTCGGCGTGTCGCCGTTGACCACATCGCCATCCGCGTAGTGCTCGATTACAAAGCCCGTCGGATCATACCAGTAGTCAAAGACCTGCGAGCCCATGATGTGTCGGCCCACACCCCACATCGCCCTATATCCCTTCTCGTGCAGCCACTGGTGGCCCATCATCTGCGTGTCTATGTCCTCTACCTCAAATGACGAGTGGTGCACGACCGTTCCCTTGCCGTTACCGTGGTGCGCCGCCACTAGAAGGCAGTGGTGATCCGAGTACTCGGCGCCAAGATCGAGGTGGAAAAAGGACATGAGCTCCGCGGAAGGGTCGCCGGGCTTGTGCACAATGTCGGTCGGCTTGAAGTTGAAGTGGTCCGAGTACCAGGCGCACGTCGCGGTGTAGTTATCAGTCATGTAACCAAAGTGACCCAATTTGTGGATCTTGGCCGGTCCGTTACCCATGCGGTTAAAGATGCCTTTAAAACAGAGCCAACACCCTTTAGTTGTGAAGTAACATCTCGTAACCGACAGAAGTCGCCACGAATCTCGGATTAGAACTGGGACATGAAACTACCACTCACCCTTTCGAACCTTGGTGATGGCTCCGTTCACATTCGGCCGGCCGTCAAAAACACTTGACAACCCCTTTTCCGGCACCACCCTTTCCTCTTGGCCGTAAACGATTTGGATCTCATACCCGTTCACGTCGGGCACGCTGACCATCTTCCCCCCACCTGGTCGGTGGGATATGTCCTTTAGCTGAGCTCCCTCCAGGTTGCATGCCCGCTCAAAATCTCCCTCCGTGCGTGCCGTGAATCCCGCGCCACAAAATCTCTTTCCCTGGCCCTCTGGCGCCTGCTGAGCGATATATAGGTAGGGATCCGGCCCGTAACCCCTTAAGAAGTGGGACCCGTCATTATCGGAGTAGCCCACCGGTTCGAAGCCGAAGTCGTCGCAGAACTTCAGGAAATTGGAAAGGTCCGGGTGCTCGTAAATAACATAGGATAGGCGTCTAAGATTGACTTTCTCCGAGACGGTCATCTTCGTGTCGTGGTTGTCTCTGCTGCAAAGTTGTGGGGTTTTTTTTTTCAAGATGCTCTTTACTTGGTTGGAAATACAATATCAACATTGGGCTTATATTGGACGTTTATTTTCCGCTCCCACGCCCCGCTACGGGAGTATTTACTCGCCATGCTTTAGAAATTGCCGAGCAACCTCCACTCCACCAAGACTAGTACAAGGTCAGCAGACCATTCCTTGATTTCTTCCGTAGAGGGTTTGAAAATGCCGACGAGTCGATCAGCCAGTCACAGCCGGGGTGGCGTACAGAGGGAATGGCCAGATGAAATCAACATGCCGGCAGGTGTAAGTGATGGGGTAGGACCGATGGGCCAGCCGGACATTTATGGACAGGTAAGGGACAACGCAAGCCTTCGCTCGAAGTCGGTACAGTATATAGCTCCGTAGTGACGGTCTAGACAATTAGAAAAAAATCATCTTTCCTCTAATTGTGAGGGTATTATTCTTATCACTAAGTTAAGCCAGCCTGGAAGAAACGATATCTTTTCCAGCTTGCACGCAGGCTGGGGTGGCCTATCGACTGCTGACGAAGTTCTCTATTTTCTACTATCCTTAAATTTATGATGCTAACATACCATTACTAGGGTCATAGCCGTTTGTAGCCTCCGAAGTAGCTTTATGTTAATGCGCAGATATCTATGAAAGACAAAAACGAGAGAGCTCAGTGTCAATGTTGCCTATTGCCAGGAAAGGGCGGGTATTCACAGCCAAGCATCTTCGTTAGTATGTATTTTTTCTCACATTATGGCACAAGGATGCAGTGGCACGGGAGCGCAGACGCGCAGGTTCAGCCTCTGTTGTCATAGGTGCATCATTCGGGGTGATAACCGTCCGTGATTTATAACATGTGTAATTATCCCACTGGGTACGAGAATTGATCAACGCAATTGAGGGCTACACAACTCCGGACCTTTCCCATGGTTGTATATTGAGCCCGGACCGGGGGCAGAAAGGGTAGATGCGGAAGCAGAATGCTAGCCGGGCCGGGGTAACACCATACCTAATGCGCGATGACGAATACTTCTTCGTGCAGCCTACCCCTTTTCCTGATGCTAATCGAGCATCTTAGGCCCAATATTCCCCAGAGCGCCGGTAGCTGAATAATCTGAATTATCAATGTTTAAATCAGCCATATATACATGGTTCCTTGCATGGCTACATAAGGAGAAGTATTGCCCTGCAAAAGTCGCGTTTTATACTTAACGAGATACCCAGAGTAGTCAATCGTACAACATTTCTTAAGGAGTTCTCTTTCGTCAAAGTCAACCTCTGCCTGCCCATTCGCCATGTCGGTCCCTCATACCTCCAGAGCGGCCATCCTTCATGAAAAAGGTGCGAAGCATGTTGTCAGTGACCGATCCCTCCCTGCACCAGGGCCTGGCGAGGTTACCATAAAGATCACCGCGACCGCTGTCAACCCAGCGGACTGGAAGAATCGCGAAGAAGGCCGGTTCATCCCAGTCTGGCCAACTATTCTTGGCTCCGACGCGGCGGGTGAAGTCGCCGCGCTAGGTCCAGACGTGTCCGACTTCACAGTTGGCGACCGCGTTTTCTTCCAGGGCAAGCTTGGCCACCGAGACTACTGCACCTTCCAGCAATACTGCAACATGCCCGCTGACCTTCTCTCGCGTACGCCCCGGAACATCTCGGACGAGCAGGCGGCGGGGATCCCGGTTGCCACCATCGCCGTAGTAGTCGCGTTCTACGACAAGTCGGGCCGCGGGCTGCCCGCACCGTGGGATGAAGCGGGGGGGCAGGTCGGCAAGGGAAAGGCGATCGTCATTCTTGGCGGCGCGTCGTCGTGCGGGCAGTACGCGATTCAGCTGGCACGATTATCGGGCTTTGAGCGCATCGTGACGACCGCGAGCCCGAAGCATCATGAATTCCTCACTAATCTTGGCGCCCACGTTACTCTTGATCGACACACGACCACAGCGGAGGACATCCGTGAGGCGATTGATGGCCTGCCACTTGAATTCGTGTTTGACGCCCCATCAACCAAGGAAACGCAGACTCTGGGTATTGAGACTGTACGAGCGACAAATACTCGGGACACGTGCGTCATTACGCTGTTTTTTATTGGTGACGAGGTGCGGAGTCTGGCGGAGTCTGTCGAGCCCGCCGTCCCAATCCGTTACATACTGGGTGTTGGATGGGATCCTAAGTTGTTCTACTTGAGCAAGTCTATGGCGAAGCACCTTGGCGGCGAGGACGGGTGGATTGCCAAGGGGTTGCTTGTCCCGAATCGCCCCATGGTTGTGGTGGGCGGGCTGGCTAATCTGGAAGAGGCCTTGGACAAGGTTAAGAGGGGCGTATCCGGAGAGAAGGTAGTTATCCGTCCCTGGGATAAATGAAGGACATTTACGGGTATAGGGTTGGCCTGAGAGGCATATCAGAGAAAGCATTAGCTAGTCTCGGTCTCCTGAGGAAGTCATGGGCTAGTGTGTCTAACTAATGTCTATAAACCAATTGAGTAGAGCTAGTGTAGCGACCTGTTGGCCGCGTGCGCAATAGAAAATATTACTCTACGTCTATTTACTTAAGAGCATGGATACTAGCTACAGAGGTGTCTCATACCATCCTTGATCATAACTATGCCAAGTGATTCAAGCGGTTTGTCGGAATGCTGTGCTGCCATATCTAGGGCGCACTACCCAACTTCAATTGTGGGAGGGGAATCAATGGATACCAGTTCATGGTGCTTTTGGTCATGAACTATTTTCTTAATATAAAAAAAAAATCAGCCCGTAAACACACTCTTTGCACAGCTTCTCTATATGTCCCATAGATTGATGGCCGACTCGCCTCGTCGTGCCCGCACTACTTAAACGGAAAGAGGCGAGATTTTGAGAAGGGCACTACTCCGAGTAAAAGCAGCGTCAAGAGGCGCGGCACTTGGTCAAAAAGGTGCCGATGCTAGAGGCGCTAAACGTGGAGAAGTGGACGGACGGCCAGGACGTAGCTAGAAGCTTATCCGTCGCAAGAGGGGGTAATTATGTCGGTCGTACTTAGTCCGTATGCCGAACCAAGCCGGGCTACTGCACCCCGCATCATCATGTTTTGTTCTAGTCTCGAGACATAAGACGAGGGGAAGTCGTACACGACGCGAGTGGCTGCTGAGATCCCCGCTCCATTGTCCTTCCTCTTTGTATTCACATTTATTTCCAACAATCCCCGGTTTACCAGTCATTCATAACCCAAACACTATCCTCATCGGATCCGTCCGTTTTAATCCTGCTGGATCAGTCATTCTGCCTTTACGCCATCGATACGTCGACCCATCTCACCATGGCTACACAGGCAACTATAGCAGTGCCGTTCTCGGTATCTGGCAAAACCGCCATCGTCACTGGCGCTGGATCAGGTCGGCCACCCCATCGCCGCAACCTCACATCGCGGGACCAACTAACACCGTGTACGACATCTAGGAATCAACCTCGCCTTCGCCGAGCTTCTCCTCTCCCGAAACTGCAACGTCGTCTTCGCCGACCTCTCCCTACGACCGGAAGCGAAAGAAGTACTCTCCCGATACGAAACCCGTGACTCTAAATCCCCGCGGGCCGTCTTTGTCGAAACGGACGTCACATCTTGGTCCGCCCTCGCCTGCATGTTCGACGTCGCCCTGTCCGAGTTTGGGGGCTGCGACGTTGTGTGTCCCGGAGCGGGGGTGTACGAGCCTCCTTGGTCTAGCTTCTGGCGCCCTCCAGGCGCCGAAGGGAGCAATGACACTATAGACGCGGGGCATTATACTCTGCTGGATATCAATCTCACACATCCAATCCGAGTTACTCAAATGGCTATTTCACACTGGCTGCACCTGGCGGACCCGGCCGCAGCCAAGGCGTCTCCGAGCAACCCGAAGCGTATCATCCATATCGCGTCCGTGGCATCACAAGTCCCGGTCTTCAGGGCCCCCCTATACGGCGCCTCCAAGGCCGCTATATCCGGATTCGTGCGATCTATCGGGCCGATGGACGAGTACTGTATCCGCGTGTGTGCAGTTGCCCCTGGTCTGGTCCGTACGCCTCTGTGGACAGATAACCCGGACAAGATGGGCAATATAGACGAGACCAAGGACGCCTGGGTTACTCCATTGGAAGTAGCAGAGGCTATGCTCGACTGTGTTGAAAGCGAGAACAAGGTCGGTGGGACAGTGATCGAGGTGGGTGCTGGACACACTCGCGAAGTGACCGTGTACAACGATCCGGGCCCGGACCGGACTCCCCAAGGTGGGCTTCTAGCGAGCAATGGAGACTTTGGGGATGCAGAAGTGAAGGCATTGTTGCAGGATAGGACGGTCTGGGGGCAGCACTCTAGATAGGCATGTCGCTAAGCAGGGCATTTTTCTTGTATCTACTGAGCTCTTCGGCGAATTCTTCTGATATTCACCTTTCCTATAACATTTTACTTTCCATGCCCTTTTACCATAACCCCTCGTACCAAGGCCTCATCTTAGCGTTATATTTTGTTCCAATAGTTCCATGTAGTGGGGCGTAAATCCGTTTACTTCACCCCGTATTTTCGCTTTATCCCAGCAAGCCGTGGAAGGATATTCCAGTCTTATCCTTCACCTTTGACAAAGCCTAGCCTAAGAATCTGCCGCCCTTACCCCATATCTGTCCCCGCTATACTCTTAGCTCGACCGCCCGCCCTTGGCCGCTGCTTCTCTAAGCTTATCCTTGTCCCTATTTCATATTATGAGTATAACTTGGGTTTTGACTTGTTATAGAGCCTTCCTTTTAATAACTTACCAGTCGGCAAAGTTGTTGGAACCCTTAGGATCAAAGTCGTGGGTACCGCCGTGGCTGGCCGCTCCTCCCTTGGCCGCCGCTTCTCTCAAGTCGTCCTTGTCCCTTTTGGCACTGTTAGCATAGTGTTGGCTTGGTACGGTACCATTACTTACCGATTGGCAAAGTTACCCGGGTTAGAAGTCCCCTTCGGATCCTGACTGGCGTATGGGTCATTGGGACCATGGCTAGCCCGGCCGCCCTTTGCGGCCGCATCCCTTAGCTCGTCCTTGTCCCTATCGTTTTCATTTCGTCAGAAGGGGGTTTGGCTTTAATGTTTTATGTGCAGGGGTGGACTTACCAGTTTGCAAAGTTTCCAGGGTTCTCTTCTCTGTTCGACATTACGGCGGCTAGTGTGTTCAACTTTTGGCTAATATTGTACGATAGTGCTTTGTTCGAGCGAAGATGATTGTCGATACTGTAATAATACAGGAATGACAGTGAGCAGTGTTACCTAGCCATTAGCCTTATATAATAAATAGAGTCCCCCAATTACTTGTGTGCCTGACACATGATATTCCTTGAACTCACTGATGTAGGTGGCTTCTCACACCTTGATCGTCGTAGATGACGGCACGGCCATATGTATCCTGTAAGCGCCTACTTTGTCGGCCATCGGGAGGGGGGGACCGAAACGTCATAGCCCGTCAACTAACGTCAATTCATCGCCTCTCTACAACGCCTGTTCATCGATATGGATATATTGCGTGCCAGTTGTTATGTCATAGTGGAACCGGAATCCGTAACATCGCCATACACATGTGGATTTTTTCTTCGTGTGGTGAGACACCTGATTTACTGTCCAGGAATAATATACGTCAATATCCCTTGGTGACGTTGACAGGCGAATACTAGCAACATATATCGATTGCGCGACTCATGTGGAAGAAAAGTTTGAGGGGCTGTAACCGAGACTGGTCGAGCTCGTAATTTGCACATTTACTGTTGAGCCGGATAGTCTATCAGTACAACTGGATAGTCTATCAGTACAATGCTTTAGTTAGCCTAACCAATCAGGCTAAGAAATCCCACTTGATTTGAGAGTCTGCATTGTCCACTCGATGTGGTTCAGGAGGCCTTATAGCCAGTTCGTGTGCCTGGTACTCTATACTTTTCGACTCTATATTTTCCAACTTGACAATCGCCATCTGAGGCGAGGCTCCTACAAGGAACCGCAGGTGATGAACCTGGAACTGCCTATGTTATGGGGGCAAGCCCCTCGATGCCCTTCTACTCCGTTTCGAGTGCAACGTATATTTCATATGTCTACCCAGCTCTATTCCATTCCCCTCCAGAACGGGCCCTTTCAGTCCCCAACAGGGTAGGCGTGCAACACCTGCCCATAATACAACTCCGCATCCCTGGACGCGAGAAATACAAAACTCGGCGCAATCTCACTCGGTTGCCCCACCCTCCCAAGCTTCGACTTCTCTCCGAAGGACTTCATCTCCTCTGCCGACCGCGACGCCGGCTGCAGTGGGGTATGGACGGGTCCCGGCGCGACGGCGTTCACTCTGACTCCTTTGGGGATAAGCTGCTGCGCAAGGGCCTTTGTGAAGGATACGATGGCCCCCTTAGTGGCGGCGTAGTCCACCATGGCTGGGGTGCCGCGGAAGGCTACGGTAGATGCGGTGTTGATGATGCTGGGTAGGTCTACTGGTTAGTTCATTAGGAAGCAGTTCTGGTGTATAGGACTACTCACGCAGAGCCTTCTGGCATCTTCGGCAGAGAGTATTTCGTCATTGCAAACATTTGGAGAATGTTGCTCCGGAACATGCTCTCGACGTTGTCCAGATCGATATCGGCGAAATTCTCGCACTTCATCTGTTTCGACGCGTTGTTTACAAGGATATCGATCCTCTGGTATCTGCGTTTCGTTTATCAGTATGATACTGGTACGGATTACCATTATGAGACAAGGATAAGGATCGGTACAATGGCACTCACTTGTCGACATGCTGCGTAACAGCGTCCAGACAGTTTTTGTTCGCCATGAGATCACCCGGGATAAGCAGACAGCTTTTACCCTCATTTTCGACGAGCTTCTTCGTGTCCTCCGCATCGGGTTGCTCCTCGGGTAGGTAGACAATCGTGATATCAGCCCCTTCGCGAGCGAATAACACAGCGACGGCGCGTCCAATTCCAGAACTACGGGCGATGAGTGGGGGATTAGTCAAAGGCAAGTTTGAAGGCAGTGTATCCTAAGCCATAGCCCACTTACTCTCCGCCCGTGATCAGTGCCTTCTTCCCCTTCAACTTTCCAGCCGCTAGATATTCCTGGAACTGCCCGTCACCCTGTAGCGCCGTCGACTCGCTCGTAGGTTTCATATCCCTCTCAAGGCTATATCTAGTCAGCGGACACGCGATAGCAAAATCATGATACAAGTGAAGGGGCTGGGAACTAACCCCGGGAGGTTCTGCGACTGTGCATGAGTGATAGGCTTGAAGGCGCCCTTCTGGCCTGCCTGCGATTCTGTCGCCGGAGCCATGGTAGCTCTGTATGCTCGGAATGGGAAATGAATTATCCTCTGCAATTCTGAGACTCGAGGTGCAAACTCGAGATATCTCTGAGGCTTCAGTGTCTTCAATCTATACATTAGGGTAGCATGAGGCCGAGCTTTCGGGCCTACGCAGGTGATATTCGTATATAACCAAACCTGTAGATAAGTTACGAGATCCTTACGTAGGTGGATCACATGAAAAAGCACAATCCCCTATATTTTGTCTGCCAAGCTGGTAGAGATATGTACCCCTTGGGGCCAGCCTGATGTTTCATTGGTGTGGATTGGGGCTGTAGTCAAACTGACATCATCCCGACGAGTCTGGCGACAATATGGCCGTAATTTCCAAGATCTTTCTGGATTGACATCTAGCGCAGCTGGTTTTTCAGGGAGAGAGGGGAAGGGTCTAACTATGACATATTGAAACCAGGGGCCTGCTCTAGTAGCCAAAATATCAACTGATGGATCACGCGGGGGCGACCTCATGCTCGAGGGTTACGGGAACGCGGATTGGGGGGAACTAGGATGTTCGGGAAGCCTGAGAAAGCCAAGTCTAGTCTAATACTTAGCGCCCTTAGAAAGATGGCGGAGAACGTTAGGATATTCGGGGGTGTATGGGGAGGGGGTAATACTGGCACTTGTGCTTGGCATTGGTCATGGTGGTAATTCGAGGTGGAATAATAACGTCTTCCTTCGCATATTTTGTCAAATTCAGTCCTCACCAGTGGCGATGGTTGAACCTTGGACGACGCATTTGGAACAACTGAGACCTCGAGATGTGTAATACAGCAAGGCCACTAGAGCCCATCAGGGGAAGCCTCCTGTTTAGTCTACTGCTTGTCCCTGCTAGAGGTTGCGTTTCGCGCTACTGCAGGGCAAATCCTAAGCGACGCCGTCGGACAAGCCAAGATGCGAAAGCAAAAGCACTATCCCCCACACGGCCTAGAACCCCCACGCGCTAGCCCCCGACATCGTCCGTGACAAGATATTTTAGCTTCAGCACAAGGTGCAATTAGACTCGTTATCAAAAAAATTACCACTTCCGCGGAGTTTCCGACCAATACCAAGCCCAGGCATGTCCCGCCTTCGTACTTGTATTAATATGACTCCTCTAATTCGTGCTAGCTTCCCTATCCCGACCGGCACAGAGCCGGAGAACTGGGAGAGAAAAAAGAGACTAGCGTCAAAACTAGTCGAAATTTTCAGTGGATAATAACTCATCGTAACCGGCATCTTTAAACGCATCAAGGATCAGCATAACTACATAACTATTATAACCGCCCCCTTCCCCCCAGCCGCCACCCCCTCTTTAGTCTGACAGAGGCTGCTGGTATTAGCCAAGGACGACTCGTTTTCTCGCTCGCCGATATTCCCCGCTTGAGATAGTAACTCTGTGGCTTCCCCATCCATTGACGATGGCGATTGAAGAGGCTCCTGCACGGAGCTGGGCAGACGCCGAAACCGGCTCGGTTGGAAATCTCGATCGCGAAAAAGATGTTGCCATCGCGATGGTGGGAGAGCACCAAAACGACATCGACCCGGCCGTTGCCGCACGAGCAGTGCGCAAGACGGATCGGTTTCTCATCCCCGCCATGATCCTCGGCTGTGAGTACCTTATATTTGCCCCCTCGTGCGTATCTGCCCCCCATCCCGCCGCTAACACGCATCGTAGACGGGCTGGTCTACTACGACAAAGCTATTCTGGGCTCCGCCGTTCTCTTCGGCATGACTGGCGACCTACAGCTCTCCGTCGTCGACACCACAACGAATCCCCCGACGGTCGACACCTCCCGTCTAAGCTGGGCGACCTCTCTCTTCTACTTCGGCATGCTGGCTGGCCTCTACCCCATGACCTACGCCCTCCAGCGCTTCAACATCGGCCGCATCCTCGGCGGCGTCGTCATCGTCTGGGCGGGCATCTGTATGTCCACCGCGGGCGTTACCTCCCACCAGGGCCTCTACGTTCAGCGCTTCTTCCTCGGCTTCGTCGAGAGCATTATCCCCACAGGCTTCATGTGCATCGTATCGGGGTACTACACGCAGTCCGAGCAGTCCCTACGGCAGAGCTGGTGGTTCAGTAGCACGGGACTGTTTACCATCCTCGGCGGGGGGCTGAACTATGGTTTCGCACAGGTGACAGGGGGCGGGCTGAAGCGGTGGCAGTACATCTACCTCCTGGCTGGCTCGCTTACCTTTTTATTCGGACTGCTCTGCTTCGCCATTCCTAGCTCGCCCGTCTCCGCGTGGTTCCTGAACGAGCAAGAGAGGTTCGCTGCCGTGGAGAGGTTGAGACATGGCCAGACAGGAGTGCGGTGCACAAAGTTTAAGTGGGACCAATTGAGGGAGGCGGTCTTGGACGTAAAGGTCTGGCTAGTTGCCTTGATGATGGCGTCGGCGTGAGTCCTATACCTCCCACCTTATCCTGCGCTTCAAGCTAACCTCGTGAAAGGTACACGGTAAACGGCGCCGTCAGCGGCTTCGGTCCCCTCATCGTCAACACCTTCGGTTGGAACACTCTCGAGTCCATCCTGCTCCAATTCCCCCTAGGAGGGCTATGCTTCTTCGTCATCCTCCTCACCGGTTATCTCGGGTCGAGGGTCCCGAATATCCGCATCTTCATGCTCATCTTTACTTGCCTGCCGGTGATGGCGGGGTGCGCCATGATCTGGAAGAGCAAGTGGACACATCACGCTGCGCTCCCCGTCGTGGGCTACTCCATCACGGGCTTCTTTGGCGGCACGGTGAGCCTGATTATCACCATCGCCATGTCGAACGTTGCTGGCCAGACGAAGAAGAGTTTCATGGCCGCCACCGTCTTCGTCGCGTACTGCGTTGGTATGTTTCGGCATCGCTGTCCCAGTTGTCCCCCTTTAGAAGCTAACTCTCGCCCGCAGGAAATATCGTCGGCCCTCAGCTCATCAAGTCGCAGTCCAAGGCCGACCACTACCCACAGCTATGGCTGGGGCTCATTATCTGGTATGTATTCGAAGAACTGGTCTCACGGGACAGACCGAGCCCTTAACCACTACTGTGAACCTCTACTTATCGCTCCCTAATATAGTTACGTTATCTGCATATTAGCTGCGACGACGCTATACTTCGTTCTAAGGGCTGAGAATAAGAGACGGGAAGCCCTCCCGGGGGACGAGACCGAGCGGGCAAAGCTTGCTTTCATGGACTTGACAGACAAGGAGAACCCTTACTTCCGCTACGTGCTATAATACACGTGATTGGGACTTGCACGTTCGGAGGCAACCTGTACAAAGCATTTTTTTTTTCAGTATATACGAGCACTTGCCTGGATATATCGGACCAGACTTTCGATGTGGAATCAGTGGATCAGTATAAAAGACTACCTATGTTCCTAAGTTTGTTTCAAGGCTTAGTTCGTTGAACGGCCACTTATACCAAAGGAAGAGTTTTCCTTTGCGAGCGCATGATTTGATGACCACTCATACTCACAACCAACGAGCGGCGGCCAACAAACGGACCATAGAGCCCCGTGTTTTCAGAGCCCCGTACATGCAGTCCACACAGCACCATTGGTTGCTCCTGCCCGGGCTGGTCGTACAAACCTGCGGGAGGCCTAGCACAAAGCAGGGCTCTACCTCGACAGCCTAACTTCAAAGGCGTTTTCTTCACACCGCCAGAAAAGCAGACTCATCTGCTCCAATATCTTGTTCAAGGTCGAACTCTGGTACCAGATTTATCACATTCTCTACATTCCTCCTCCAAGCTATCTCGACTCCAAATTCACCAATGGCTCTCGAGGCCATATGGGCGGCTGGGATGTGGGCCCGCGCCAACCCGGGAGCAGCCGCAGGTGTCGCACTCATGGGCGGTGGGGCCTTTGCTGCCGCCGCCCCGCTCGCTGTCGCTTTACCCGCTCTCGGCGTCCTAGGATTTGGCTCTACTATCGCGCAAGGTACGTGCTAACCCAGTCATTCCAACGCACACCACTCTAATGCAGTGGGCTTGCAAAGGCACGATTGCAACCACCATCCAGAGCGGGATAGGGAACGTGGTAGGGCAGAGCATTTTCGCCATTCTCCAGAGCGCCGGGGCGGGAGGATATGGGGTAGCTGTCGTGGGCTCGGCGGTTCAGGTTGCCGGGACGGGGGTTGCTGCCGCGGGTGCTACACTCCTAGCTCGGGCCACGAGGGGAGGAGCGAGTGGCATATAAACTAGGAAGATGAATTGATGCTGGAGAGTCAGACGTAGGGATTAGTGGGTAGTGATGCGAGTGTCACCATGCTGAAGGAGAGTCTCAGTTATTGATGGGCACAGTTGCTATCGGTTGGGGTTAGACTTGGGGAAAGAGAGTCTTGAAGGGTGCCGTATATACAATCTATAATGTCTACGACCTATGAGATCCGGCCTATCATGCACCTCCCTATGCTGTCTCTGCCCATACGACGACAGTGCCATCGTAATCCCGCTTACCCACTACTATTTTAGCGAACAGACTTGCGGCTGCGTCTGTTTACCGACAAGTCTCACTCATCAAAGACCTTTCCCGGGTTCATTAACCAGCTAGACGATACCTAGTTAGCTACGGCACCAATCAAACAGAATGAGTAGAAAGAAGTTGAACTTACTGCGGATCAACGCTCCGCTTGAACGACTTCATCACGCCAATCGTTGTAGGGCCGAGTTCTTCTAATAGGCATTCCTAAAAAAAATACGTTAGATCGGGTCGTAGAGATCTCAAGGAAAACCACCTCACCTTCTTTCCAATTCCGATCCCGTGTTCGCCCTGGAAATATGTCAGAACGGTGAGTACCAGTAATGATATCCCGCGTTAAACACCTTACCGAGACAGTGCCCTCCATCCGTAAAGCCTTGTGCATCATGTCGTCGATAACCTTCTTCACAGCAGCCTTCTCCTCTGGCTTGTTAGGATTATACATGATCATCTGGTGGAAATTTCCGTCCCCGACGTGGCCAAGAACACTCGAAAATAGCCCGAGCTTCGCAGCATCACCCTTGCATTCGTCTACGTCTTTCGTCAGCTTTTCCCAGTTACTATCAGGCCCCGGGGTTTACGTACCGATCATATCGGACATTCGTGATATGGGTACGGCTACGTCCGTGGACCACACCTCGGTTCCCTCCGGACGGACGGCAAGACATGCCCAGAGCGCCTGCTTCCTGGCCGACCATAGCGATTCCATTTCCGCCTCACTCGTGGCAGATGTGAACGACCCGCAGCCGGACGACTTCGCTACCTGCTTCGCTGCGCGGATGCTGTCCTTTATGGCTTGTTCCGTGCCCGAAAACCTGCAGTGGTGAGAATGTGAGGGTCAGGCTAGCTGAGAGCGAGGATAACCTTACTTGAGGAATAATGTCGGCTGCTCTTCCCACTTCCTCCCGCCAGCACCGCCGCTCGAGTTGACAACCTTCATCTGCACGTCGTCCATCAGCTCCAGCGCAGCAAGGTTGACACCCCCCCTGATCATGTCGCTCGCCGCCCCAGCAGCATCCTTGACAGTGGGGAAGGTGGCGATGGCGACACTCTGCTTGGGAGGAATGATGGCCAGCTTAAGAGTCGCCTCGGTAATTATCCCCAGTGTGCCCTCGGAACCCGTGAACAGAGCCGTGAGATTGTAGCCGGCTGAGGTCTTCCTTGGCCGGCGCCTGGTCTTGACTACAGATCCGTCCGCCAGCACCACGGTTAAGTTTATTACGTAGTCCTTCATCGTGCCATACCGCATCGCGTTCGTCCCACTACAGTTCGTCGCGATCATGCCCCCGATAAGCGCAGTAGGACCCGGGTCAAGCGGGAGGAAGAGACCGCTGACTTTAATCTTCTCGTTCAGGTTGGTCCAGTTCACCCCGGCCTGGACGACAATGTCCAAGTCCTCTGGGTGGAACTCGACGATCTTGTCCATCAGCGACATGTCGATACAGATTCCCGAGTGCGGCGATGAGAAGTTGCCTTCAACGCTGGAGCCGGCACCGAAGGGAACCATAGGGATCTTGTACTTGGTGCAGATCTTGGCGATTGCGGATACTTCTTCCGTGCTTGACGGCCGGACGACAGCCCTGGGCCTCGCCGTCGTGTTGGAGGTAGACCATTCCGAGAATCCGTGTTCTTCGAGGTCATCAACATCGGTGCTCACGGCATCTTGGCCGAGTTCGCGACGGATTTCGTCCAAGCCCTATTCGGCTGGTGAGCTAGTGCAAACTAACAGTTGAAAAGTTGTCTCCTCTCACCTCCTGAGTGGCCGATTCGGTGGCATAGGATGTAGCTCTGTGTCTGGTTAATGCGCCTGCATGTTGGGTACTTTGACCGTCCCAGGGCCGGTAGTGGAAGGCTGCATATCCGGATACTGCGCCGATGAGTGTTCCCGCTGCGGCATAGGCGAACCTCGAGTTGGGATTGTTCGGGTTACCTGGGCGGGCTGAAGGAACTGATGTTGATGCACGCCTCGTGCCCCGAGCTGGTAGATGGAAAAATCGGCGCATATCCGGGGTAATTCCGGGGCGATACCTTCTGGAGAGAAGCGTTGCGTCTGAGGGCTTGAGATGTGCTGAGTTAGGAGCACAGAGTATTATGTTGCTGTCGGGAATGTTGACATCCGATTTGTCCAATCCTGGCCGAGGTCAAGTCAATCGGCCAGCTGTACGCATATTTTACAGGTGCCAAGCAATAACTTTGTCTTGGAGAAACACCATCACCTGTATTAGTTATTCCACCTCAATGTCCCACCATCTCCGCGCACATGTTACTCTTGATGTCCCGACGTTACGCACGAACATAAACTCATTACTCTTTACGAAGTCACTTGCCTTATTGGTGGCCGACAAATGCGGGCATAGCGGCCGGGTCGTCCTCCCCGCACACCACATCCGCGGCCCCACCCCTGCGGCTGGCTTTATCGAGCCCAGACATGCTGTGTAAGCTGACAAATGCACCATTCTGGTCCTTAGTTTGGCTTACGAGTAGTTGGACAGTTCAATGTAATGATGTACGCCACGCATGCATGATGTAGGACTGCCTTCCGTCAAGCCAAGAATCCTTCCTCGCCCTCCTTACTGAGTTGGGGCTTGTCCCTTGGACCCGCCAGGCAACACCACACCATACCATGACTCTGTGAGCTGACAAATGCAACCTTGCGCTTCTTTTTATGTGGCTCATATTAACTCACATTATCTCCCAAGGAAGACGCGTGGCTGTTCCGTCCAGTCAAGCATTCTTCCTCAACATACTCGTTTATCTTAGAACAAGTGTTTTAATTTTCCCGACGGATAGCCCGGGATGTCAGCCACTAAACCAATCTTGATCTCGGGCGCCGGCCTCGCCTCGTTGCTTCTTGCACAGTCCCTGCGGTCGTCCAAGATCCCCTTCAAGATCTTCGAGCGCGATGCGTCATTCGTATTCCGCGCCCAGGGATACCGGCTGCGATTATCAGACGAAGGACTCGATGCTATCGAATCGGTTCTCGAGCCTCCGCTGTGGGCGAAGTTCTGGGACACGTGCGGTAAAACGGGCGGCAGTGGGTTCGTCGCATTCGATGCTGTCACCGGAGAGGAGACCGAGCATGTCGTACCGGAGAGACTGTCTTCGCGCGACGGCAAGGTTGTCGGCATAGCGCGGGGAGACATGCGCAGGGTCTTTGCAGAGGGCTTCGAAGAGCATATTGAGTGGTCGAAACACGTCACGGGATACGAACTGACCGAAGACGGCGTGAAGGCGATATTCGCCGACGGCACCAGGTCAGTCGAAGGGTCGATGCTCGTGGGCGGGGAGGGCATCTACTCCAAAATCGCCAAGCAGGTGTCCGGAGGGAAGATCAAGGTTTACGACACCGCCGCCAGGGGCATACACGGCCAGGCACCATCCACGGCGTTCAAGGGCCTGGGCGAAGGCGTCTTTAGGATACGGGACGATACGGGCCCAGACGGCGCGGTCTTCCTCATCACTAATGTGCGGTCGGGCGACAAGGACGATCCCAACGCGCAACTCGGCTGGACTATGGGGAGCGAGCCAGGCGTGATCCGCCCGCCCAACGACGACTTTAGCATCGTAGGCAAGCAGGCTGCAGATGTCGCCAAGTCGCTCACGAAGAACTGGCACCCTCGCTTCAAGCCGCTGTTTGACGAGATGAACGAGTGGGAGGCTGCGTTCTGGAAGATTACATGTTCGACGCCGTCGGGGGTGCCGGAGTGGCCCAATGAGCCTCGCGTCACTATCATCGGCGATGCTGCCCATTCGATGACCCCCGCGGGAGGAATCGGGGCCAACACAGCCGTTCGGGATTCCGCGTTGCTGGGCAGGTTGTTGCGTGAAGCTGGTGGCTACAAGCCGGGCGTCACGGCCGCTTATGAGAAGGAGATGAGGTCTTACGCCAGTGAGGCTGTCAGGCAGAGTTATGGTACGGCTGTCCAGGCATTTGGCATAAAAATCGACGAGGAGACCAGCCCTCAAGTTTAAGATGCCATAGGATAGTGGTCAAGTCCGGTTGGGTCTTGCGAGGGTGCACCAGCATCCCTAATGATCATGCAATAAATTAAACCCCGACTTCACCAGGCTTACCAACGGAGTCGTTATTAGCTCAGAATCCTGGAGAAATGTTTCTGTGATGGTTGAAATCGGAGAAGCCTGTGCACGATTTAGAGTATCCGTTGCTGGGTAGCCACCTCGGACTGCTTTCGATTCATGTAAATATCCACCTAGCAGTCCCGTGTACCGTGACCCCCAGCAATGGGGAAGTAAGGGTAGGTATGTGGCTAATCACTACTAGCCGTGAGGATCATTGACAAGTTTCACACTAGTTTCGACATAGCACAGTGCCTACACCCTGCCATCCATCTCAATATGCCCACTATTGCCTGTGGCTGACCGTGCCCCGTTTGTTCCTTCTTGGTCTCACGGCACATCGGCACATCGGCAGGATTACCGCCATGGCAGCTAAACCAAAAAGACCTTCGTCTCCCCCCACGCCGTTCCATTGTTCAACTAAGCAAGGGTTGCATTCTCATGCATTATGAGAACACTTGCCGAGTACTTGTAAGCGGACGGGCGACGCTGATAGGCCATCACGTGATAACGCGATGGTGAAATGCAAAAGTAGAATGGCGAATCAACCTCCGTAGTACCATATAAGAGGTGAAGAGTAATGTGTCTTAGAGGTGCTAGAAAGTCAATAGAGGGGTACAATGATAGACTAAAGAAACCGAGAATGGGCGGACAGAAAATCATCAAGTCCGTGGCCATCATCGGCGCTGGACCGGCCGGTAAGACCCTTCTCGGCAATGATATTGACTTTGCCTGGACAAGATTTCTGGAGGCCAGCGGGCTAACCATGTTATCATTCTTTCTGGAATTCTAGGGGCGGTCACAGCCGCTGCATTTGAGGCTGAAAAGTACTTTGACCACATTCGTGTTTTTGAGCGCAGGGAGACGGCAGGGGGGACATGGTAACTTACAGCCCCCACACATCCCACGCCGAGTGAGCCTCCGCCTAATCCGACTGGCGATATCGCATAGGATTTACGATCGGGATCCAGGATCTGTACCTCTTCATCTTCGCCCGGGGAAACTACCGCTAGACATCGATCCACCCCTAGACTTGCCGGATCGTCTACCGGCCATCACAGCCCCAAGCCAACAGGAGCGGTTTTCCAAGACGCCGGTCTATGAGTCCTTGATGTAAGCGGAGCGTCCGTTGGTATTGGTCAGCTCAACATACTAACACGTTCCCTAAAAACAAATTAGGACGAATGTCCCAGACATCGCAATGTCCTTCTCGGACCTGAAGTTCGCCTACGGGCCATTCGCACCTCATTACATCCCCCGTCAATACGTGGAGAACTACTTTTCGTCCCACCATGCAGACGACTTCCTCGTCCTGAATACGACGGTGGAAGACCTGTCGAGACAGCCCCCAACAGCGACAGCGGGGAGGTCGCCGCCATGGAAGCTGACACTTCGGCAATACGACCCCCTTCGGAAGGCGGACGTTTGGTGGGAAGAGACGTTTGATGCTGTTGTGTTGGCGAATGGGCATTACTCCGTTCCATATGTATGTAGCCTTCCTCTATCGACTCCGATTTCGTGTAAAGGCATCTAACGGAATCCCCACTAGGTCCCGAGGGTAAAGGGGCTTGACGAGTACATCCAGCGCTTCCCGGGTCGGGTAACGCACTCTAAGCCATATAGGTCACCCCTGCCCTATTCAGGCAAAAAAGTTCTCGTCATCGGGAACTCCGCTTCCGGCATCGACATTACAAAGGAATTGCTCGGGTCTGCCCAGTTACCAGTATACCAGTCCCGGAGGTCCAAGTCTAGATGGGATGGTGACACGGCCCCCGACGGAATAGAGTGGAAACCCATCATCGAAGAGTATAGATCTGACGGCAGAATTGTGTTCGCGGACGGCACGTACCTCGATGACGTCGACCACGTCATCTACTGCACCGGGTACTTGCCGTCATTCCCCTTCTGGAACGAAAAAGCCAACGGGCGGCCCCTGTGGGACTACGCGTCCCAGAAGATAGTGAAGGGCTACTGGCACACGTTCTTCCAGGACTTCGAGAACCTGGGCATCGTCGGGCTCCCGCGGGCGCTGACGTTTAGGAGCTTCGAGTACCAGGCCATCGCGCTCGCCCGGCTCTTCTCAGGGAGGGCCTCGGCGCAGCTGCCTCAGGTCCAGGAGCAGGAGCGGTGGGAGAGGGAGAGGGAGGCGAGGACTAAGAGGGACAGGAAGAGATTCCATGATATCCCGTGGGAAACGGGTGAGAACCTGAAGTACCTGGGAGGCCTGTTTGACATTGCGGGGCTTGGAACTCTGACGGGAGAGGGGATGATTCCTCCCGTCTTGAGTAAGGAATTGATTTGGGCTTACGAGAATTTGAGAAGGTATAAGCCGCCTACAAATGATAAGGGCGGCGATCATAGTAGGGGGGGAAGTAAGGCATCTGAGCAGAAAGGCGAGGACGAGGATGGAGATTGGGCCATGGTGGGGCCAGATTCCATCAGTCTCTAGATACAGTTATAAACAAGAAATGTCCCGGGTCCGAGATACACGGTAAACGCGCACTCTAGTATTTCTATCGCGTACCGCCACTCTATAGGTGGGCAGTATGCCTCATTCCTAACTTCAATGAAATGGTACCCCTCCGTATCCCACCGTCGACAGCGACCAGTCAACAGCTTGTAACTGGCGCTATCCTCAATACCCGCCGATGACATACCACTAGGTTCATCGACCTAGGCGTCGATTAAAACCACCACCTCCTCGCCAGGTAGAACAGCAACCCAAGCCCCCAAACCGCAACTAGCACCCCAGCCTGTACTGGCGCAAACGCTGCCCCTCGCACAACCACAAACCCGCTTACGACGGCAAACACCGCAGGGACGGCAACATGTGGCTTATACGGACGTCGCAGACCTGGCTCGCGGATCCGCAGGACGATTACACCCACCACGGTGAGGAAGAAGAATGTATACTCACCAAGGCCGTTGAAGGTTAGCAGAGAGCGGAAGTCCCCAAAGAGGATGTAGAGAGATGATAAGACAGCCGAGAGAAGGAGGGCGTTTATGGGGGCGTCTGAAGCGTCCGGCTTCGGCAGCTCGGAGGCTTCGTCGTCGTTGTCGTCACCGGCCGCTGACGCGGTTTCGTCTGGGATTGATGACCTTGTACCGACGCGGCCGATGACGGTAAATACATCCGGGAGCCATTTCTTGTTCCCTGCTGCGACAGTCATGCGGCTAGCCACGAAGGAGTTGCCCAGTAGGGAGCCTGCTATAACAAGGCATATGAGGCCAGCAGTTAAACTTCCAAAGGTAGACCCTAGAAGTCGGGTTATCGATGTCTAGATAGTATGGTTAGCCATGTGGGACTGTAAGTTCTATAGAGAGGGCTTGATTCTTACCACTGCGACGCTGTCCGTGGTGGCCACGACACTCCAAGGCAGTAGCACATAGTACGCCGCGTTGGCGGCAAGGAAGGATAGGATAATGGTCGGGATAGCGGTGCTGATAGCGAGCGGCAGCTGTCGGACCGGGTTGGACAGCTCAGCGGAAATGTAAATAGCCTAGGAAAATCATCAACGTTAGCACCATTCAAGGAAGCCCAGGGGAGAATGTAAAGAAGAAAACGCTCACCTTGTCCCACCCAGAGTAAGCCCATAGCGCAGCGTACAGCGCCGCTGATAGATGTCCAAGAATCTCCCAATGGCTCAAGCGCGACCAGTCGGTCTCACTGCCGTCGGAATTGGCACTATTCCTGTACTTAAACCACGGCTTGTTGAACCAGTCCGGCCCTCCTACCTTCCGCTCAGGGTCTGCCAGGTGCAAGATTACCACCGCGAGACCAGCGATAGCTACGACAAGAATGCCAACAAACTTGGTCACGACGAAGAAGTTGTTGAGACGCGTGCTGGCCTTGGTGCTAAGGGAGTTTGCGATGGTTATGGCGAATATGACGAAGACGGATAGGATCTTGTGCCCGAGAGTAGCCGCTTGGTCGGTAATGCCTGCAGCGGTGTAGATAGTCTCGATGAAGACTATGCTGAGGATGGCTAGGGTCGCGGGCATGACGGCGACGATCCAGGTCCATGCCGCCAAGAAGCCGAAGACGTTGCCAAATATGTACTGAAGATATGGCTGGATGCCTCCTGGTGTAATAGTTGTTAGAGACGCGCTAACTAAACCAGTGGTCAAGAATTCACAATGGCTTGGGGGACAAACCCTCTCCCGGAATTGCCGTTCCTAGTTCGGCGAGCGTGCTCGCTCCCGTCCAAGCCAGAACGCCACCGATCAGCCATATGAGTAGGGACACTCCGGGCGAAGGGACATTCGTGTCGATGGCGCCTGGGGACGTGAAGACGCCGCTTCCGATGACTATGCTAATGATGATGCCAAAGGCCTCGATGGTTCCGAGATTACGGGCAAATGTCCCCTGCTCTAGTGTTGATGGCGGTGCGGAAGCCGTGGCTGTCCCATACTCGCGCTCAGTGGCACCAACTCCATCGTGTTCCTGGTTGCCCGCCAGAAGTGGCGCCTGAGACTCATCTGGAAGGTCGGAAGGTGACATGATTGATTGGCGAAGGTTAAGCAGAAAATACCTGTGAGATAGGGCGACAAATAAAAACGTGGAGGGCCAAATTGGTAGGGGGCCGGCGATGATAGGTACGGTCGGCGAAGTTAAGGAAGAGAGATGTTCACCAGTGATGAAATTGATTACATGTGTCCATGGCCACATGATTCATGTCTTAGAGGACTAGTAGTCGTAAGTGGCGCAACATCTGTCGGGAGTGGCATAAGCTGCACAATACCCCGCCATTTGTCAGCCACAGGTGAACGTGCTAATTCCTTAACTGTATGTCCCCCGCTAGGAGACTTGTCACAAGGAGCTGGTTCCCCATCAGGACTGTGCTGAAGTTTCTTGCTCTAAACAACACTTATTCAATGAACCACTGGTTGATGGAAAATTTAAGAATCTAAGACTCGCCCACCTACACCTTAGCCTCCGGCATCCTTTCCTCCCTTTTACTGGCAGCATCTGTGTCTGACACGCCTGACTCTACCCCATAGGTGTCCTGCCTCTTTTTATCCTCCCTTACTACGAAGTACCACGCGGTGGTGACAGAGACCACTGTTGCAGACAGAATGCCAATCGAGGCCGAGAAACTCACTCTATAGGTAGGGCCAAACTTGGACTGGTATATTTGCGGACCCTGCGACAGCTGTCAGCAACGCTTCTCATGATTTGGTCTCCCACTTGGGGCGGATACATACCACTATTCCCATCAGTTGGCAAGAGGCCTGGATGTAAGGTTAGTATCCCGGTAGTATCCAGATATGCATGGATGGGACTAAAGGCATTCAAAAGGGGAAAACTGGGAAGCATACGTTTGTGATGCCGATAGCAAGCGCCGCCGAGGTCGTTCCTCTCGCAGCCCGGATCCGCTCTGTTGGGGTTTGAGTTAGCAATAATTCTAGCGAAACCCCAGACCCCTCGCCCATCCTTACCTGGCCAAATAATGGCAAAGAAACTTTGCGAAGCCGCCGTGGCAATCATGACAAATATGTACTTCGCAACGGGTTTCTTAATGGTAATCAGGAGAATATAGCAGATGATCTGGACGATCTCGACGCCCAAGCCCGCGACCCACAGGTTGAGCCGGCCGGTATGGATGAAGTAGGCTAGCGTCAAGAGGATCACGAAGACAAGGGTGAAGGGCGGCTGCGAACGGCTGCGTTAGCAGTTTAGTTCTGCGAGAAACGCCGGATAGACGTCAAGACATAGAGACATACCATGGTCATCACCTGGGAAATCGCCGTGTTCGAGATTCCCAGCTCGTAAATCACCGAAGGGAGGACGAACGTGATGCCCCAGCCGCCGATACCGTGGGTGATCCAGATCATGAGGAAAGGGATGAATGTGGGATCGCGCAGAAGGCTCTTCATCTGCTCCAGGTTGAACGTCTTGGCTGTCATCGTCGGGGCCTGCTCAGGGAGATCCGCCAGGATGGCTTCCCGCTCGGGCTCGGTTAGGAACTTGTCGGTGTCAGGATCTGCGGGACATTAGTGGCCATTTTGGTGTTTAGATTCAGTGTAACCTACAGTTAGGGAGGTAGAAAAACGTGTATATGCCGCATAGAATCGCAGGGATGCCCTCGAGGATAAAAAGCTGAATGGTGTTAGTTATTCTTGGTCCAGTCTCTAGCTAACTTCTCGAAGTCTTACCCATCTCCATCCAGCAAGACCACCGGCGCCATCCATGAACGATATCGCGTATGCTGGACGAGGGAGTCAGACGCCGCGTTCAACTCTGATTACCGGGTATCAGAGTTATTACTTACCCAACAAGCCGCTTATAGTTCCGGAGAACATTCCGCAGGCATAAAAGAACGCCTGTGTCACATTAGCCGGAGAGCTTGGCATCCTATATACCAAGACGGTGGGGCGTTACTCACGATTCTCAGAGGGAGCTTTTGGGTCGGATAGTAGAAGCTCAGATGGTATCTATGAAATGGTTAGCCCCGGTTTTAGTTGGCTGGCTACCTCCATAACTCACAAGACTCCAGGATAAAACCCGGCCTCCGCCAGCCCGAGGAAAAAACGACACGCTAATATGCCCGCGTAGTTCGATGTAGCCCCCTGGCACATGGAGATGACGCCCTGAATACAAGTTAGAGCCACGTTTTAGAAGAAACCCCTAGCCATCCAAGCCCATTCGACCTGGTATACCCTAGTGACGTGTTTACGGAAACGTACCCAGGTAATCATGATCCGACTCATCCACACAGAAGGCGAAAACCGCTTCAGCGCCAAAGTCGCCAGGGGCTCGAAAACCATGTAAGGGTAGTAGAATATGCTCAGCGCCCAAGCCCACTGTGAGCTGCTGAGATCGCCCAGCTGCTTCTTAATCCCCGTCCCATGCTCGAGGTTGATAATAGCCGCGTTGCTGATGTTGCTGACGTGAATTCTCATGATGAGGTACACGAACGCGTACCACAAGAGAAGCTTCTTATCCACTTTCCGGTGGCCGCTCTTGAGGGTCGGCTTATCCCCATCGTCAACGGAGATCTTGCCCTGTTTGAGAAAGTTTAAGGCCATTGTGGTCGATGTTGGTCGGTTCCCGTGAGCTTGATCAACCTCAACAAAGGCGGACACTTCTACTGGGTGCCCTCTTAAAGGGGCCTTACCAACCCCCTGCCAGTCACTGCCTCGAATCCTGGCGAGAATTTGTTGTGTGTCATTGGGGGATAACGGGTACGCTAAACAGATGTCTTCGCGATCACGTCTTATTGCGGGGCAATTCGCACTTACACCATGCATGGAACGAAAACCAATTCGGTAGAGAATTGCCCCACATATTTTCGACGGGTAACCGGATTATTACACTATTAACGGCGCGCAGATGACTCCAAAACGCTCCGGCGTGGGGAATTAAGGAAGAATAGTAATCCATGGACGAGTAGCCGAGCCAGGTGTCTTTTCCTTAGATCCCCCCTTTCGCTCCCCTGCCGACCGGGGTGGACGGAATTTGCGAGATGACGTGCTTTCTTGGCTGCGGACTCGGAAGGCCAAGAGAATCCTTCTCGGGCAAGCAATTGGAGCTACGAATGTCGAACCCCCGCAGCACGGCGTGTGTTGTTACATGCGGTAGTTACCCGAGTGCCGACGGGTCGGTGGTGAGAACAAGGCTCTGTTTATTAATCGAGTTCAATCTTTCATGATTCCAGCTAGCCATGCAAGTGACCCGTCGGTTACACTTCAAGTTGCCGGCTAGAATGCATCTTAGCGAGGAGGCACGCCGGGTATGAGTAACAGTTAATTCACGCCAATTGACTTGCCCCTTCCCTTTCCGTCGCCACTCATAGTATTGAGAGAGATACAGGCCGCGGCGCTCTTCGTCAATCTCTACCAAGGCTTGTAGATGTTACAAAAGCCACGCAGTAGCCAACGGAGGAGTCGCTACCGAATCATGCCACCGGCAGTGATGTCGGGATAAGATCGACCGCCAACATTGAACTTGTAAGTATTTTACTCATTCCCCCACCCCACTAACCCCAGACATGATACATGATGTTTCCTAATCAAGAGAGAATCCCGGCGAGACTATCCGAAAGCTCTCAAGTGTGTCGGATGATCGGCTTATACCCTCGGCCTGGCCCCTCCACAAAAATTCAAGCGGGTCAATGGCGTGCTCAACGGTTCCAGTCCGAAAGCGGCCTACACCCACACCCCAAGGTGTTTATTATTGCCATCCCGACTGTCGGGTTCTCCTCGCATGGCATCACATCATACCCCTGGTCCCAACACACCCCGGTCACTGCCCCATACAAGTCCGCAAAGATGCCATCTGCCGCCACAGATTCCCTGCCCAAATGGCGTAGGCCCGAGAAGACGAAGCACGAGCTGCCCTGGGCTGATATTAAGGTCCTTGACTTGAGCACTTTTGATAAGCCGGGTGGGAAGCAGGAGCTTGCAGAGGAGCTGCGCCAGGCGGTACGTGTGATATTTAAGCGTCGTGAGAGGCGCACTTGCCGACGGGGGCGCTAATGGAATTAGGTCCACGAGACGGGGTTCTTCAGCCTTATCAATACCGGATTTACACAGGAGGAAGTTGAGAGACAATATGATATTGGCCAGGGGTTCTTCGGCCTCCCTGTCGAGGACAAGGGCCAGCCTAAGTACCGATGCGACTTTACCAAGGGGAATTACTTTGGTTACAGAGCGGTATGTGGACACCGAGATGTCCTGAGCAAACTCAGGATGGGCCCAAATTGCGACTAACATTATTTGGCGGGGTGAAAGCATCACGAGAAAACGATTATGAGCACAGATGTACTGGACAACGTCGAATCTTTTAATATCGCCAAGTTCATCCCCGAGTACGCCAACGAGGCCTTCCACCCGTTCTTCACCCCCTTCAGGAAGGAAATAGAAGCCTTCTCAAGGGTAAGCTATCTTTCACATAAATGAGCACTCACTCGGTCACAAGACCACTAACTCTTACGGTGGCTAGAAATCCCTCGACCTAGCCAGCAAGGTCTTCACCCTCTTCGCCATCATCCTCGAGCTCCCCGAGGACTACTTCTCCTCGCGCCACGCCTACACCTCCCCCAGCGAAGACCACGTCCGCTACATGACATACCACCCACGGCCTCTATCCGAAGACGCAAAGGTCGAGAACACCTGGTCTCGCGCCCACACCGACTTCGGCTCCCTCACGCTTCTCTGGAGCCAGGACGTCGCGGGCCTGCAGATCAAGACGGCCGAGGGCGACTGGCGGTACGTGCCCCCCGTCGAGAACGGCATCGTCTGTAACGTGGGCGATACGCTGGACTTCTGGTCGGCGGGGTACCTCAAGTCGACGACGCACAGGGTAATCCGCCCTCCGGAGGACCAGGCTCATATATACAGGCAGGGGCTGTTCTACTTCGTGCGCCCGGGCGACACGGTGGACATCAAGCCCGCGCCATCGCCGCTGCTGAGGAGATTGGGTTTGGTGAAGGAGGAGGAGGAGACGGAGGGGAGCACAGTGACGGGACTGCAGTACGTCAGGGAGAGGGTAAAGAACTATCATGATCACACCGATTATGCCAACAAGAAGGGTCAAAAGTTTACTGTTGGGAACTTGGAGATTGACGACGAGGCTGCATAGATAGTATATCAACTGGCGATCTCTACTATGGAGTTCCATACCTTAGCTGGCCTGTAGGCTCTTTAACTTCCCTCATGCTTAGCTTCTTTGTTGTGCTCTCATCAAATTCCGTTAGACTCGTGCTTCCATGTCTAATTCCAGACCCTACTGATCACGCTCCGCGTGGGCTCTGGCATGGTCGCATCGCAAGTCGCATGGCGGCGATTCGGTAGTCGTCGAGAAGTTCCTCGTCCTAATGATGTCAGTTGCCAAAAGGAAGAGAGGCACAAAAGTTTTGACCATTTTACTCACCCGAAAACATCCTATTTCCTTCAACCTCTGGATGAGCTGAGGCGAGGCATAGTTACTTGGCGCAGCTACCGGCACCTCAAGTAGCGCCTCCCTTAGATGATAGCCCTTACGAACCATATTGCGTAGTGCCCATATGCTCTCCCCATACACCTTACAACCAACCAGAGCGTTGACTGCGACGACGAGTGAGGTATCAAAGAGGTCTTGACGCGCAACTGCCTTACGGCCCACGGCTTCGCGGGTGATAGACGACGGGTGAAAGCTGGAGACGGTAAGGCACTCATGGCCATTATGGCCGGTCCCCATCTTCACAGCCTTCACGAACCCGGTGCTTTCGGTTGAGGAGCAGAGGTATTCCGGCAGGCCAAGTGAGACACCCCCTTTGTCGCATTGGCATACCAAGATGACTTTTGGGCGAATAATGTGCAGCATTTGTTTGAGCGCTGCGTAAGCATAGCGGTCCCTCGCGTCACGAATTCTGCGTGATTCTCGTTTTCTTGGCTCGCGGAAGCGTAGTGGACGAGAGTCCAGGATAATCGTATTCTTGACATCTCGTCTGTTCTGGGAAGCGAAGCGAAGCGATTTATGGAGGACCGATATGGCGAGAGGAAACTCGGTCGTCATGTTGAGGTCCATATCTTCGTATAACGCGCGCTCTTCAATATCGCTCGGCTCCTGCAGAACGACCGCAAGGTCTCTGTAGCCCTTTGCTAGGTATAAAGCATTCTGAACCGCATTACTATTAGAGCCCAGTCGTACTGCGAGCTCTCGGAGTATTTCGAGATGGCCGTCGAACTCCGACGTCCCCACAATTGGAATCGTGAGCTCGCCCAGTTTCTGGCGTATCTCCTCCTCGGATCTGAAGTCAATGTGGACTGACTCGGGGAATTCTACCATGGCGTCGTTGTAAATTCGGCTGAAGCTGCGTTGCAGCTGTGTTGACTGTTGTGTTTGCAGGCGTTGAAGAAGAGGGGAGTGACAAAGAGAAGGCCTGACGGGGATAATTCTCAGAAGGGGCTCAGCCCCTCGGGTACCAGCCAGTACGTAGGGCATCAAAACTCCTCTCTGGTGGTATTAGATGGCAGGTTCACTATTGGGAGAAGTCTATGTGTCACGACATCCTGCTGTATCACACCAATATGAAGGTTTGTTTACATTATTGGGCGAGGGTACGTACCTACATAAGTATTACTATGTTGGCGTTTAGAAATCCAGAGTATAATTCACATAGGAGATATTCGGCACGAATATTACTACAACGGAGGACGTACCAAAGGAGAATATCTCCCCTTCTCGGCATATGTGTTATTGCATGCACGTTGTCAAGACTGAATAAGACGGGTAACTAATAACGATGTGCTCACCAAGGGCAAGTTTCGCTTCTGCCACTCCGTCATTACTATTGGGCCGAACACCATGAGCTAATTCCCTATTCTGGCTAGCACCAGCGGAACAACCCGGGGGACGAGGCCCAGCAGCCCTTCACAGATCGGCCGGGGTAACAGAAATGGCTGCCTGGACCCCCCATCGATAAGGTTCGCCAAGAGAGAGGACGTAGCGTCGATGTCCAAATAAGCTGAGCTGACGCGTGGCTCGAAATTACGGTCTTCGGTTCACCTGAGCTGAAACATTAGACAGACAGATTAGCAGTTGAAGTTCCCGTCCATTAACGGTGGGTCCACGGGGCTGTGCACCGGAGCCCGGGGGAGAAATTCGGCTGCCTAACTCGCGGGCCCGTGTTAGCCGTGCTAACCGTCCGGTGTGGGTCCTACGGATCTTGGCGCTCGATATCACGGCTTGACGCGTTGAGATATTTGGCCAACATGTTGGGATTACCTTCGCGATGATTGAAGTATAAATAGAGGTTCTGGAACCCCCTATTTCACTCCTTTAGTTGTTGATCATCAGCTATCTTGGACCTCTTCCTTCCTTCACGTATCCTCACCTCTCAATTTCAACTTTGTTGGCGTAAACCAGTCCTTTGACAGCCACAATGTCCTATCCTAAGAACGTCGGGATCAAGGCGATGGAAATTTACTTTCCTAACCAGGTTTGTCCCCGCCGCGACGCCGTTTGAAGCGTTACCATTGCTAACTCCCAGTCCCCAAGTGCCTCGATCAAGCCCTATTTGAAAAACACCAAGGTGTTTCTGCTGGGAAGTACACGATCGGGCTCGGTCTAAAGCAGATGAACTTCTGTACCGACAGGGAAGGTATGGTTGGATGCCCTATCCATGAGGGACAAACCTCCTAACACAGGATCCACAGATGTCTGCTCCCTCGCCCTCACGGCTGTTTCTTCGCTCCTGAAGAAGTACAACATCGACCCAGCCTCCATCGGACGGCTAGAGGTAGGAACGGAGTCCCTGATCGACAAGGCAAAGTCCGTCAAGACGGTCCTCACGCAGCTCTTCGAACCCTCGGGCAACACGAACCTGGAGGGCGCCGACACCACGAATGCGTGCTACGGAGCAACTAACGCGCTCTTCAACGCCGTCAACTGGGTCGAGTCGCGCTCATGGGACGGCCGCGACGCCATCGTTGTGGCGTCTGATATAGCTCTTTACAAGGAGGCGGCCTCCCGACCGACCGGCGGCGCCGGATGTGTAGCCATGCTCATTGGGCCCGATGCCCCGCTGTCGGTGGATCCGGTCGTCAGGGGGACCTACATGACCCACGCCTACGACTTCTACAAGCCTGATCTCAAGGCGGAGTATCCCCTCGTCAACGGACATGAGTCGCTCAGGTGCTACATAGGGGCTCTGGACAAGTGCTACGGCCGTCTCCGGGAGCGCGTTGAAAAGTCGGGCCAGGGACCTGATGAGGGCGGTCTCCTCAACTTCTTCGACTACATGGCGTTTCACACGCCCAACTGCAAGCTCGTCAGCAAGTCCTACGGTCGACTCCTCTACAATGACTACCTCAGCTCGAAGGACACCTCGATATGGGACTCGGTCCCCGGTGAGCTTTGCAACTTGACCTATGACGAGTCCCTGTACAGCAAAGACCTCGAGAAGACCTTCGTCGCATTGAGTAAGGCGCAGTTCAAGGATAGGGTGGAGCCGTGCATTGCCGCCCCAAGCCTGTGCGGGAACATGTACACGGCGAGCTTGTACTGCTCTCTTCTCAGCCTAATTAGCAACATCGACCCCAAGACCGCCACCGGCAAGAGGATCGGCCTGTTTAGCTACGGGAGCGGCCTCGCCAGCACTCTCTTCGCGCTCAACGTCACGGGTGACGTTACCGACATTGTAGAGAAGGCTGATCTCATGGCCCGCCTTAGCCTCCGGCATGTCGCTACTCCCGAAGAATACGAAGAGGTGAGACTTACTCCAGTTATGCCAATTCATGTGGTGGTAAATATCTGGGCATTTACTAACTGGGTGATCATAGGCCTGTACCCTTCGAAAGAATGCCTACGGGGCAAAGGACTACAAGCCAGCCGGCGACATTGAGTCCTTGGAGTCGGGTGCTTATTATCTAGTGGGTGTCGACAGCGAATTTAGGAGGACGTATGCGGTCAAGAATTGAGTTAGAGTGGTCAGTGTAGGATTACAGATTTCTGGTGGGGCGGCTGTAAGTAGCACAGCTGTTACATCCCGTGTGTATCCATAAAGCAGCGGACAAAAAATAGATAGGCAAATCGTCGTCCCCTGCTTCTTCCTTTGTGAAAGTATAAAACTCCAATTGTAAAGCTACTTGTACAGACATGTATGATCCCAATGAATATTCTCTCTACCTAGTGTTTCTATGTTACTTAAACTATACACTAATACCTAAGTGACGTGTTTGGAGCGAGTCTGCGACAATACGCGGAATGGAGCGGAGTCGCTGGTTGGCAAGCCAAGCAAAAGCGAGCGGGAAGGCCATATCTGTATGGCTGGGTCAACATATTGATTGGCCCACGACGCGCTACACGACGTATAGGACCGCTCCAGCCGCCGGAGCAGCTAGCATAACCATTTGGCGTGAGGTACGGCGGCGAGGAGGATGGGGGACACCGCACGCTGAGGGGAGGTCAGTCTGCCCGGCAGCTCAGGAACGGTACCACAGGACTGCCGGGACGACGAAGTTTCTCGTTACGGCCCAAGGATACCGGTCCAGAAGCGAAGGGGCTGGCGCAAAAGGTGAATACGACATAGAGGCGGCGAGAAAGGATCCCAAGACCATCACGACGTGGGACTCCAACCTCTATGTGATAAGGTTCCGGCCCTTGATAATGTGCTTCTCCTTGGTGCTTCATCGGGCCCCACCCACTTCATATCCTGGAATTTCATGTTTCTGGTCACCGTGGAGTTGTGGCTGTGGCGAGTGAGTGCCAAGTGCACATATCATACTTGCACCATGCCCCATTGTAGAGCATCTCAAATCAATGATCAATCACCGGAGTAAAAGGCTATGTGGATGAACCCTCTTGCATTTCTCCTGAACTATGGCGTTCCAGTTCCGTTAAAATCACCTGCGATGTATCACACCTCCGACTTCATTCCCCTAAAACTAAAACAAATCTGGGGCTAACCTCTTGATGATTCTCTGAAGTTCGTATGGTAAAGCCGTGCAATTCATATGGCAGCACCGCCACCAGCCTCATTCTCTACTCAAAAGTTAGTAAAGCTACCCAGCGCACATGGACTCCCAACGCCGCTACCTACCGTCGTCATACTCCTCCTTGGCAGAGATCTCATTCTTGACAGAGGCCTGCACTCTGCTGGTGCGCTTGGTGGGGGACTCGGAGTCGCCGCCAGTCTTGCGCTTGCCTCGAGGCGTGGCGGCGCCGTCCTCGTTCTTCTTGGGGCTGCGGGTGTTGCCACCGGAAATATCGCTCATCTTCAGATCGAATCGCTTGAGGAGGCGTTCAGCGCGCTTCGCACTAAGGAGTTGGTTTGGAAGTTAGCGGCTCACTCTTGCGGTACTTGTAGGCAATGGGCATTGGGGGACGAAGGGGGGACATGCGTGGCGCCGGCAGAGGGGAGCTCGAGCTTGTCGGAGATGGCAGCCCAGTTGAACTTGGCGGGGCCGCTAGACAAAAGCATCTCGATAAGAAGACGAGCCTCAGCGTTGGAAACTGCTCCGGCGCTCTCGTTGCCGGCGCCGTCGCCAGTAGCCGCGGAGGGAGCGGCTGGGACGCGCTTCTTCTTGGGGCTGGGGGTAGCGGGAGGGGGGGTTGTGACCTGGAAGTAGTCCTCCTCGTACTCGCTTTTCCCGTTGGTAGCCATGATTTCTTGGTGATTGTCAATTCAGTTTGAAGTATTCTTGATAGAATCTCCGGGAATACCGCTGTATCTTTGGTTGAGTTGAGGCAAGGGGTTGGTTGCGGGAAGTGTTTTGATACTGGGGTCGAGGTGCGTGGAAAAGAAACTGGATCAAGTGCGGAGCTATGGACAGGACGGCGCGACTTCCTTTCCTGGGAGTTGCGTCTAGAGGAAGGAACTCTTCTCTTCTGCATTTGGAATTTCTCGGTCGGCCCAGCGGGCGAGTTCCTTCCTATTCTACGTGTCTGTTTGAAGGGGAAAGGGAAGGCGCGAGAATGGTCGGCCCAGCAATTGATCGAAGGCTCTAGACAGGGAAATAAAAGCAATCAATAAGGCCCTCTGCAGACGAAGTAAACACTCGATGGCAGAGGCCAGGTCATTGCCCAAGCCATACTGCCTTCCTTTTCTTTTATCTTCACGTCTTATCGTGGATCGGAGCGAGCCTGCGGTGATGCGAGCTGGTCGTTTGCGGGCATTGCAACGTACATGGAACATCGGCAACCAACTCTCCGAAATCCAATCTCCAACCCCTGGACCAGCCTTTGCATGATTCCGCTCTAGGGGAAGGTACAGTCGCTTTATTTAATATATATTTGTGCTTGTACGGGACTACAACACGGCCACCCCTGTTGGGGCGGCCCAAGTCAGTCTTTGCTCATAAGTAGGAATGTTCTAAGTTACCATCGTACATCAAGTCGCCCCACACTGTCAAAGACGCTTGGTTTGACAAGTATTAATAAATAGACTGTCAGTTTAGGCCGAGTAGTCTCGGAGTTTTCCAAGGGTCGGTGGAACCTTGCTCCGCGCCCCATGTTACTTCTCAGCCCTGTGCAGACATCCTTGGGCGAGAAGTAAGACTTGATTGGCGGACTTGGCGAAGCTGGACACAGACAAGTACACACAGTATTGACACTCGCCGAATCACAGGATGAATGAGCCCAACCTTGAAGTCAGCTCCGGGACATGACGCGTACATGTACAAGTATGGCGATAAATACGAGAGCTCCGCCCCGACGGCGATCAATCCACAGACGATAACCCCTCTCGCGTTTCCAACAGGAGGGGTATAGATTTCAAACCAGTCCAACTTTGGGCCGACTGCGAAATAGTCCAAACACTTGTCGACATTCTCACAATCTGCTAAAGCACCGGATACGCCGACCAGCCAGGAAAATACATCTCATCTCCTCCAACAGCACGTCCCAAACGTGACGAAATACCCCTCCCACCTTGACCCTACCTCATACTTTCGATAAACAGTAGAGTCAAATCCCCATAGAAGTACTCTCCCAAGATGGCTGGGTGTTGCTGTTGCCGCACGAATAGGAAAGACAAACTGAGGAGGCGCCGCGATCCTGTCATTCTCCGCCGGAGACTACGCCTCTTGAAGATAACTCAATGCGCCACCCTCGTCGTCTATCTCCTGGCTAGCTGGGCCTTAGTTGTGCCGTGGTATTCTCTTCTCGTGGTAAGACGACACCCACATGCAGGTGAACGCTGGCGCCTGGGAGTGGCTAGCAAGTGGAGGGGAGGTTAGCTAATTCCAAGACATAGACGGGTGTGACTTTCGCGATCACGACCGTACCCGCGTTGTTCTGTGCTGTAGATGGATACAAGTCGAGGCGGCCGCTCGTCACTTCCATTACAGCGGATTCCGTCAGCCTCGTGCTGCAGATGCTCACGGTCGTCGGTCTCTTCTTAACTCCTTCTCAGGTGCAATGCTTCTCCAAGAGGAGTAAGTAGAGGGCCATCCTTCCTACCCCCGCACCCGCATGGTTCATCCCCTCTTCTAACATTTCTTTAACTTTCAAAGCTGGTGAACCCTGCGGAATAGTGTGGATAGCGTTCATCCTCTCCAACCTTCTCTTGTGAGTATCCTACGTTCGAATCCGTCGAATTTCTCCCCGCCCAATCGTGTTACTTCCGTCTAACATTCGCTCCTAGTGCGTCCTACATACACACCATCGTCCGCACCGCCATCCTTATCGCCAATCTCCGAAACCAGGATGTGGACCCACCTACTTACCCGAGCCACGAGGGCCCCCCGCCATACTCAAGCCTTGATATGCCCCTCCCGCTCTCTGCGAGTGGCGTCCCGGGTATAGGAGGAGAAGATACCTCGGTAGCGCCGTCGGAGACCCTCCGCTGGGTTGTCGTCACACCTGATTGGTCGGGCGGGAGTGACACCGGCGATGAGTATGGAGAGGACAGGCCGCTGTTACGGTTATGAACATGGTTCGTGTTTGAATCGAGAGGTGGACGGTGGCGGCAGGCTGGCGTGACGTGATATGGAAGGTAGGCGGTACGGGAGTCTCCGCTACGGTCAGATATATGAAATGTGAACTTGGTTCAAATGATACCTTTCGCAACGCAAATACCGATTCTACCCTCGGTGGCTTCCACCAGTGCAAGGGTCAGAACCCACTCCGAGGCAGAATCATTGGTACAAGTCGAACATGCCGGCGGAATGAAAACAAAGACCCTCCCTCCCACCTGCGCCCTTCCTGGCCCATATCCTACATCTCATCATACATACCCTTCGCCCACAAACCGACCCCAATTACCGTTCGACGCTGTCCTATCACCTCGCCAAACCGGCAGAATACTGATCTCCTCTGTGGATTCCCCGCCCTCAAAGCGAAGTTATTCCCCTCCGTCCCGCGAAATACCGGGCGAGTTAGTGATAGCGGATAAAGTAGTCGGAGGACGAAATAAAAAGGTCTGCGCGGGATATTATATCATCGCTCTACTTTATTTTCTTTTGATTATTCAACTACCGGCAGTTCACCGCCTAGAACGCCGACCCGACCTCATTTCCCACTTTCCCCCCGGCGGACCAGGGAGAGTGCGGGAATGGGAGACTGCGATGTGGCACTTTGTACCTCGCCAAGCCGGTGGCTATTATACATGTTCTTCTGCCGAGAGGCAAGCTACAGGACAGGATACAACAAACACGGGTGCGGATCGCCGAATTCTGCCCGAGGAGGGGAGGGATTTCGGTGAGCGACTCGAGGTGCATGGATGTCTAGTGAAATATGTTTCCGTGGCACTATGGGAACAAATTGCTCAGGGCAGTATCGGGTCGATGTGACCCGGGTCTAACCCCCTCCTCGGTAATTAGTATGGCGGCAATTAGTTAATTACCCCGACAAAGGAACCCAATTTCCCGGGTAGGCATGTGAAGCGGACCAGGAACAAAGTCGAGAGGCGAGACGAGGGTAGCTGCCGGAGGAGGGTAAACCCGGCCAACGTCCCTGAGCCCTTCATTCCCCACTCTCAACGACTAGCGGGCGAAGTCGGACGCACAAAGACCCCGGGATCGTATATGCGGCTGGGCCTCGCTCGTATGGATATATGGATACTTATATATCAAGCCCGAACACGAGGTGCTCCACCGAATAGCAGAACCAGTAGTGGCCCTCCATCACACTGCACCTCTCGGCATTTCTCTTTCTCTCACCTGAGGCGTGATATAACAGCCGGCCCCACCGTAACGGAGGTAAAATAGAGAGAAGAAAAAAGAAATCCAGGGGGAAAAAAAGGTAAAAACTGAACCCAAAGCGATTTGAACGCTTAACCTTCAGGAAATTCCTGTTACATGGTAACTGGAATCTGACGCGCTACCGTTGCGCCATGGGTCCTTGCAAGCGCGCATCTTTGTCGTGACCGTATCGTGTCTCCGAGACGAAGCGGAGAGGAGTGGTTGAATCGCAACAACACATTTCCCATCCCATCTGCCAAGCCGATCAGACGACGACATCTTGCCTCTCAATATCGAAATCCCTTTACAACCCCGATTGCCTAAATGCCGATATCATGTCCATCAAGGACCCCCGCACCTCTGCGATATATGCAATTCAACAGGTGAGCTTCCCCTGCCTCGCCTATCCGCACCTCACCTCCTCGGCCGGCATTCATGGCATCGGCGTGACCTGTACCTGCATATACAGGGCTGCGAGTTCATCTACTGCCGCCTTGAGATCATTTCTTTTCAATCTAACCGCCAGGTATCTAGACCCGGGTTGAACTCGCGGCAAGATGTTCAGATGATCCTTCTCGTCCTCTGGTCCCCTGGAAAGCCTCGAAGGACGGGTATAAAACGGGGGCTTCCTTCCCGTCTTCTCCCCCCTCTCGTCGTCACCTCCAGTCCTCTATTCAATACCATAGTCTCCTCAAGATAACCCACGAACACACCTCAAAATGGTCAAGAAGCTCTACCTCGTCACTCTCTACCTCTCGGCCTTCGCCGTCGCCCGGCCCTCTCTCATCCGCCGCCAGGATGATGAGACCGCCCCTGAGGTCCCGGCCGAGGAGCCCGCCCCCGAGGTCCCCGTCGAGGAGCCCGCTCCGGAGGTCCCCGTCGAGGAACCCGTCTCTGAGGTCCCCGTTGAGGAACCCGCCCCTGAGGAGCCTCCCGTAGAGGAAGCTGGTGCGTTCCACTCCGTCCATGCCCCCCCTTCCCCCGCCCCCCTTGTTTCTCCCTCTTCGAGTGAAGGTCAAAGACGGAGTTCTTACATGTAGCCGTACCCCTATGCTTATACTAATACTCTGCGCCACAAGCCCCCACTCCGGTGCCCCTGCCCCCCGTGCCTGGCTTCCCGACGTTCCCTGTCCCGGGTGACGATGCGCCGCCGTTGTACATCTGCATGCCGGTTCCCTCTGGGCCCCCTCCCGTGTTCCCTCCCGTTACGGTGCCGACTCCTGAGCCTGAGACTCCCGTCGAGGAGGCCCCGGTCGAAGAGGCCCCCGTCGAAGAGGCCCCGGTCGAGGAGGCCCCCGTCGAAGAGGCCCCCGTCGAAGAGGCCCCCGTCGAAGAGGCCCCGGTCGAAGAGACTCCCGTCGAAGAGACTCCCGTCGAAGAGGCCCCGTCGAAGAGACTCCCGTCGAAGAGACTCCCG